>JARHVA010002174.1:2512500-2760110 GCA_037957365.1 Torreya grandis
ATGGCATGGGAGGTGGTTACTAATGTACTAACTATCATGCCATCAAAGTGTGGTGTGTCCTTGACCTTGTAGATATATAAATCAATCTATATGACTCATGAGCCTCAAAATTAGGTGGTTTACCTTATATTTGTATGAATTCCTCATATAAACTATGATAATAAGTTGCCTTGTCCTTAGCCCAAAGGATTCCAAGGATAATTTATGCAAGATCTAGTTCTATAATCACTTGACATGTTTTATCTCACTCCCTATATATATTCTACACATATACCCTAACCCTAACTCTCTAAGCCTAAATCACTATCATATAGACCACCTTTGCCTCTACTGAGTTAATTTTTGACTGAAGGGCCATAAACTAACTCTATTAGTCACCTGCTAATATAACTAGGTGACTCTAGCATGTAGGTCATCTATCTCAACTAATCTTGTGGCAATATTATTCTCTAGTATGTATACATCCTTACTTAATCTAGTTGTCCCTAAAGGCCATTCTTGCATTGGGTCTATCATCCCCATCTATGTCATGAGCAACCCTATCATGTGTACCTCTAATCTCAATATCTGGCTTTAGGCCTGGGCTACTATCTCGATCACTATCGTCTATGTGGCTCATGACCTTTAAAACCACATCCATTAGTGTCTAACCCTATCCCTATCTTAGTACCTATACTTCCCATGGTGGCACCAAATGTCACTGGGTACCCTGGGGCACTATTAATCTCTCTAGTTGAAATAGGTACCACCATGCCATCTATGACACTATCACTCTTGCATATATTAGGCCCTTTTCATAAACCCAAACAACCTACGGTACCCCTCCATAGATATATTTAGTCAAGTGCATATCTATAGGCTACCTCAATGAATTGATATCTTTAGACACATGCACAAATAAGTGCAAATCATCTAGAACATCATGTTACATACTAAACTAACATTGAAACCAATCTAGTTTGTACTCCTCCATAATATGTGTCTATCTACCAATAATGAAACATATAGTGATCATGAACATTTTATATCAACCATCATACTACCATTGAATTTATAACTATAAATAGGGATACTAGACAAAGTCCCCATCTCGCATGTTATACATAACTCTCTCATACTAGAAGATGTCTCCTTTGTTCCCTCTATGACCATCCCCTATTTTAACCCAACCAAAATCCATAATATACTTTAGACATCATACCTATTTTAGTCATATTATTCAATCAATAATAATGTGCTTCCAAGCCTAGACTTGGAGAGATGCAGAGGCACCAATGCTCTGACCCCCCCAATAGACAACTATGTGAAGGTCTCTATACATCTGGCCCAATACAACTAGCCCCCAATAAAAATTAGTGTTTGGTCAATCATATCTCTAATCATCCCACCCATTCCCATAAATAAGTATCAACAACTCTTGTTAGGCAAAAATATGTCATTGGCAATGGCCATGAACACAACAACCTTTCTATCAATCTATGCTAGTGGTGAGGGTGCATCTCTTTGTAGAACATATAGTCGAATGTTTGTCAACATCTCTATCAAATCAATGTCAACCATCCCATAAATCATAATAATGTATGTGTAGCTAGACAAATCCTATAGCAAAGCATGTCACCCTATAGAGCTAGTTTGATATAATGATCATCCTCTGATTGATAGTCTTAAAATATGCCATATGTCCTCTAGTGTGATTGTGGCCTCTCTAGTTGGTAGGTGAAATGTAAATATCATCTCTCAGTAAGTGCACTAAGGTAGGTTCTATTTACTCTAATAACTAGCATATGGGTAAAATATAGTAGACCATAGCCATTAAACATGAGCAAGTCTCCTCAGTCTAGATCTACCCCATCCATAGGTAATGTGATCAGTTCTCTCATATGATCAATACCTAGAGCCACTCCTATGAGAAAAGATAAGTCAACATGAATTACTAACTCCGTTAATACCCATATAGTTAGATGACATGTATCCATTGAAAATCTAATCTATACTCCTTGAAAACACATAATTTAGAACAATCCTATTGATCCATTTTTCACCTTGACTAATCAAACACTTCTTTTAAAAACAAGCCTAATATTTTCTTTGTTGGCTAATATATTGATTTCCTAGAATTTTTACTATTTTATAGGGCATTTTCATAATTTTTCATGGCATTTTCACCATTTTCACCTTCCTTCCATGTTTTCTTCATTTAGGCATTTCCAATTCAAAATTGGATATTTCACCATTTTCTAGGTGGTCCTCCCATTTTTCCCATTTTGGTGAAACCACCACTTTAGATGGCATTTTTTCTATTTCAACTAGTGTTTTCATCACTTTCATTGGTGAAACCACCAATTTAATTTTATGTGAAATTAGTGCATTTGTTGATTCCATGTCTATTCCTAGTAATAATTATGCTTAAATGATAAAATTGACTAAAGATAATCTTACTTACTAGTTGTTCATGTTCTTGTGGTCATTTGTGTTCTCAAACCCACTCGCTGAGGTGCCTCTATCATGGAAATCAAGACATTATTCACCACTACCTCTTGCAAAAGATTGAAACTCAATTATTTAATAAGGGAGGGTAAAAATGAATATTTTTTACCCCCTAGGGGTGAATATATAGCTTGAAATTTGAATTTTTACCCCTACTCCCCCTTATCATTTTGCTCTTCCTCAAAGATCCATTTATGTCTCTGTTGACTATTTTTCATCTTGTTTATTCTTTATTATTGTTTACATTGACCTCTTATCCTATAGACTGTGTTGTTTCCTCATTTTGAGAGCCCTCAATTTTAATCTTTCTCTGATTGTTCACTTGAGGGGCATCAAGGGCTTATCAATCACCCTCTAGGGCATTAATATGAACCCAATGGCCCATAAATTTAGTGATTGTCAAATGCATCATTCTTCAATATTTAAAATTTATTCAAAAATTAATCTCATCATTTTTAGAAGACATTACTTTTCCTTGTGTCTCACAATACCTCCTCAAATAGAAGCAAAATTTAGATACTTTGATTTCACCACTTCCATGTCTAAGCTAAAATTGGAATTATTTTTTATAATCACAAGAAAATTTAACTAAAAATCACCAACTCAACCCAATTCTTATTCACACTTGACATGCACATTCCAAATCACATTAGTGTATCTTTGGTTAGGGGAAATACACCATTTCATGTCATCTATTTCTTCTATAATTTGAAAATTGATTTACAAAGGTTATTATTAGGTCAAATGAACAATATATTAATTGTACAAATGACATTGTAAATACTATTTATTTTAATGGTTAATTTATTACCTAATTAATTAACCTAAACATATTCTAATGTAAAATTCCATGGCTTTTTAGAAAATTCTATTTTCAAAAATCAAAATTCTTTTTATTACCTCATATTGGTGATACCACATTGGGAGTTTAATGGGAAAGGAGAGGAATGGAAGAAAGTTATTACATTATCTTACACCTTCTTACACACTTCTCCTTCTGACAACCTATTACACACTCCAAAAGGAGTCATGATTTCACTTTTATTTCAAATCTTTTCCATACTCCAAATTTCATTAAATGGACCCTTTTACATTTCCAACCTCCAACATAGATGAAAGTGAGGACTAATTCCTAGCCCTCCATTTGGAGATCAAGATGGATGGTCCTCACTAATTCAAAAACTCTATAACTTGAAGGTCCCTCTTATATTATATACAAGATTATTGAACCTAAACTAACTCTCCCAAAATACCTAAAGAGCTTCAAAAATATCAAGCCAATTCTCAAGCCAAATCAAGTGTAGACAAGGGGAGATACTACCCATATGTGGATTCAACATAACCAAAAACCTCTAATTCTATAATCTGAGAACATACCTATTTGAACCAACAAGCAAAGAAATGATTTAAAGTAAGGTATAAATTTTTGTGTTTTGTGTTCTATTTGATTCATTTTATGTTTAGTCTTGCTCAAACATAGTGAATAGGATTAAGGTGTTAGTTTCATTCAATCATTTTGATGTGTATTCACTAACGGTCAAAATAACTCTATTGGGATTCTTCTCTTTTAATTAGGTTTATTAATGAAACATAACTCTAATATCAAAGGCTAGTAGATCATCAATTATTTTTATATGATAATGAATTTATTACAAAAAATGAGTTTAATGCATTCCTTGTAGCATATGTTTTCTATATGGATAAGGGAAAATATCCACTTTTAGAAGAAAGAGGAGATGATCAACAAGAATAATTTGAAACTATAAACTCCAAAATAAAAACCTTCACCATATGCTCTACTTGGAAATTTTATTATTATATTTTGAATCCTCAACAGGCTAAGAAAATTTCAAAAAATAGTGGGTCCCTTTTTATTTCCCATTTGAGATATTTAACAAATGTAGATCACGAGTACAAGAGAGGTCAATTATTTGTTATCTATTAAAAAAAATATAGATTGACAAACATAAAACATAAAAAAATGATCCCTTAGAGGGGCAAGGCATAAGAGGATGGAAATAAATATAAAGACATATATCAAATGTTATACCTTACCCATGGATTCATTCTCCAAACTAAATTGTAAGCATATTTTTACTTGGATTGTGGAACTAGGAGTCTTTATAAATGTCACTTATTCATTTAGACAACATATCCCCTTATATATAATGGTTTCGATCAATCAAAATGAATTATTTTAAAGATCTTGAAAGATTTCTGCATTATAAGTTTACACTAAAAAGTTTGTTGAAGGCATAAGGTGAGCCTTGTATTTATATATTTATCAAATTTATTGTGATCATTGGATCAAGATAAAGATGTGTGGCCAAAATTTAATTTAATTAGATTAATATAAATGTCATTAATATTTAGGGATTGGGTTTTTATTTATCAGGGATGGGTTTCAAAATTGTGAAATGTCTTCCATTTAGTATAATGGTTTTCAGCTTTTTACATGATGTCATGATGATGTCATAATTTAAATATTTTTTGAATATTTGAATATTTAATAATTATAAATAAGTTAATTTCTATGGATTTTTTATTTATCCATTTTATTTGATTATATAGGTTAATTAATCTAGATTAAATTCCATGTGATTTAGGCAATATCACAATTTGACTATTTGTTCTAGTTAATTATCCCAGAACATTGATTAAAAAACAACAATTTAGATCAGAGTGAATTAGATGAATCCTACATTCGGTAATAGTGAATTTATCCAATCAGGAATGCCCCAATGTGTTTTATAATATGCACATCAGGGGTGTGGGTAAATTTGGGTGTTTTGGTGATTTGTGGGTTATTACAAGAAATTGATTCTTATTGTAATTTTGACATGAAAGTGATGAGAATTGAGTGTCTACATTTTACCCCTATTTGAAAGGGTGTTGTGAGATAATAGACAAATCAAGGAATTTGCAAAAAATAATAAATTCATTAAACTGATTTACTAAAGATTGAATAATGATGTGTTCACATTTTATTGATTCTTCAATTTTCTAAAAATGAGTTCACAAAGATGCCCCAAAATGTTGTTGGCACACACAGGATGCCCCCTTAAGGCAATGATTGAAAAATAATTTTGATGTATTGGACCTTGAAAATAATAAAATGGAACATTTTATTGCATAAAAGTTTTATAAATGGATAAATTATAAGAAAATGGGAGGAAAAATAGACCACAAAGCTAACTACAGGCCTCCAAAGAAGAAAATGAATGCAATGGCATGGTAGGGGTAAAAATTCACATTTGGAGCTATATATTTACCCTGGGTGGTGAAAATGGTTCATTTTAACCCTTCCCTATTTATAGTTATCTATATTTATATGAGAGACCTTTGAGCAAAATGATGTGCATTTCATGACAGAAACATCTCGGTGAATGAGTCCACAAATACAAGTAACTAATAGGGAGCATGCCATTAGTAAGTACTCTCAGTTTTGAAAATTTTTATCATTTAATTCATTTAATACCCATTATAAATATGAATTTTAGTGATTCCACCATTTTCAAACTAGTGATATCATGCATGCAAACAATAATATCACTATTAAAAATAGTGGTAACATGATAAATTTGATGATATCATTGAAAAATGATAGAAATGCCAAAATGGTGAGAACACCTAATCAGAGAGGAAACACTAAAATGGTAAGAATGTGAGAATAATGATGACATTTCCATGTCAAGTAATTATATCACCTTGATAAATAATGAAATCACTAAAATGGCGAAAGAAGTGAGAAATTATGATAAAACCCTATGAAATAGTGGAATCATTCTTGGAAATGATGATATCCCACTAAGATTTATTGATATAATGAAAATGGATTAAAAACTAGGAAATAATGATAAAACCCTATAAACTAGAAGGATCACCCTATTAAACGGCGATAATGCCTTGGTAAATGATGAAATTGCCAAAATGGTAGAAAATGCCCATGGGATAGAAGGGACTAAAATTATAAGAAGTATTTGGTCTAACATAAATGATTAGTGTAGGTAGGTCGAATGAATTTTTTGATATGGGATTGTTATTAGTTTGTCTAGATAGATCTATTTGACATAACATGATAAGATGTTTTTTATTGGTAGGAGTGAGTTTATGTGTTGATTACCTACAAGAAGCACTCACACATCCTACATGACCTAAAATGTGGACAGAAGAAACATTGGCATTACTCAAGGAAGTTAGATTGAGATATGTTAAATTAATGCTGATGATTCAAGTGAGCAAAGTTTTCCTTTCAACATTAGCTGAGTAATGGCACTCAGAGACTAAAACATTCCACCTGCCTACTAGAGAGGTGACTGTGAAACTAGAGGATGTGTGGTATATGCTTCACATTCCTATTCAAGGGTATACAATCCAATAGATGTAATATGGATTATTATTCATGTTGGAGGACTTTATTATCATTATTGATGACCAAAATAGATGGAGTAGTTTATATAAATGCATTGGAGGACCTACTCTTCCCCATAGATGGAACATAACCACTGATTGATCAAGATGTACTAATTTTGATGGCTATTTTTAGTGGTATATTAATGCATAAAAAGAGTGGCCAATATTTTCACATATTCTTGATAGGAGTGATATGATATATGATATACTTGACCACATGTTTTGCCTGGGGCCTAGTAGTATTAGCCCAACTATACAAAGATCTACATATGATAGTGTATTGGAATGGAGAAATATAGGACCATGCACATTGTTGTATATCTATGCCTAGGAGAACATTTCTATAGAGTAACCAATAAGTGATATATTTATGTAGAGGGAGAGAGTTAACTAAAACAAGACACAAGTTATCTCAAATTGCCATTTTTCCTTATAACCTTCCTAAAACACTTTTTAAGGTGGTTTGACAAGTACATAAGGGTTTAATATAAAATACTTATATTTATAGATATAATTAAGGTAATACAACTCCCTACAAATTTTTATGATCCAAATCTCAAGGTAGATGCACTAACTCAACTTGACCTTTCATAAACTAGGCCTCAATTCAGTCTCTTTGATTGAAAAAATGAGTTATGGATCCAAAATTATCCAAAAATGTCAAGAATATAAGAAAATGTTTTATTAATTTTAAGGACATTAACCTCAATCTCCAAGTAAAATTTGAAGGTATGAAACAATGTCTATATGGTCAAACCAATAAATGGTCAAAAAACTAAAGTAGGGTTCTACATATGCCAATAGGTGACAGTTTAAATATTTCAAGAGAAAATGTGTGTTTAAAGGATTCAAACCTATTTAATAGGGTCTATGAAAAAATTATACAAGTATTTTATTTTGAATAACAAATAATTAAAATGCAAATAAACTCAAAATTTGAAATTCCAACCTTGACTTTACTTAAAATGTAGGGTTTTAGGATTGTGTAAACAAAGTTTAATTTTTAAATGAGTTTTGGTATTCATAAGAGATTATGAGGACTCAAAAAAGTTATATAAACATAATAATAACTTCTTAACACCATTTAACTTATCATAATGCTTGAAATAAGTCAAGAAACCTTCCACAATATTAGACACTAGACTGTGTCATACACAAAATTCTTAAGGACTGAATATCTATTTATCACACCTATAGATCAATGATCCAGTTCAAAAAATACCATTAAATAAATATATATAAGTATAAAAACTTACCAATAATATCTAATGAATTCAAAATAGTCTTCAAAATATTATTTCATTCATGAACATTCTTGATCTCAAATAGTCATACACAGAAAATTGAGGTGTACAACCTACCTTTAAAAATTTTGATCTTCTCTCTCTATTTATTAGAGATAACACATTATTATCACATGAAATAATTAATATTTTTATCCCCTTCAATAAGTCAATATAAAATATCTAACTTAATTTTTCTTGCCTCCAACATAGGCTTATGCATAAACAAGTTACTTTCTTGGATGTTACAAAAGTTTGAACATAACATATAAGACCATAAAGGTGTCCAAACACTAAGAAACATTATAACACCTTTAATACACCTAAAAAAACCAAAATACAACTTTTTAACCTACCAAAATCATGATTAAGACCTCAAAACTATATAAACAAATTAAAAATTTTGAATTTGGCATTTTGGTGAGATAATACCTAGAGGGTTCAAATTCAATTTTAATGAACACCTAAGACCTAGAAATGACTCATACATAATATTAGAGACTACTAAGATCCTCATAAGACTCAAAAACAATGAAAATCATCCAATATTTTTCATATGGAGTGATTCTCTTGCATCATACTCCCTATGAACAAGAAATTGACTCATGACCTCGTGGACATGAGGTCTTCAAGAGTACCTGCATACTTGATGATGTCTAATATTTTCATCTAAGTGGAATAATATAAAATATGATGTTTCCACTTCACTGAGTATTGATATTAATCTTTTCCTCTTGCTCATTGTACACATTTCTTGTCCAATATAAGCTCAAGTTCTTCTTGCTTTGCTTATGGCAGCTAATATACCCACTCTTGGACTGTTGTGTCTTGAATTATAACTTGTTGATCCTAAATATATCCTTCATTTTGTGGATATAATTATGTAAAATTTGATATAGGAGAGATCCTTATATCATTAGGTAACTCTATCTCATAGGCATTGTTATAAAACTTTCTTATGACATTGCATGGGCCAATGTTCTTCATCTTTAGTTTGTTCCACTTGCCTTTTGGAAACCTTTTCTTCTTCAAGTGAGATAACACCATATATATAATCTTAAAACTAACCTATCTCATTTTTATATTAGCATGTTTTTTTTACTTTTCCATACTTAACTCTAACTACTTTTTTACTTGCTCATTCACCTCTTGCATGGCAATGACAAGCTCCTCTCCCTGAACACTTCTTGTCTCCATTTTGACTAAGCATCTCAACTAAAATATTTCCCTTTGGTACATAACATACACCAATTGAAGTGGACTCTTTCCTATTCTCCTATTAGGTGAGTCATTTTAATCAAACTTTACTTGAGGCAATACCAAGTCTCATCATTTAGGATTGTCCTTTGTCAAACATCTTATCAAGTTACCCAAACTTCTATTGACAAACTCTAAAGTTAAGGTAAAGTTTAAATTAGTTCCTAGAGTATTCCACCAAGTTCTCCAAAAATTTCTTATAAACTTTGTATCTCTATGTGAGATAATGTTTAATGTTATACCATGTAGTCTAACCACCTCCTTGAAGAATATATTGGCCACATGAGTAACATCATTGGTTGTATTACAAGCTATGAAATGGGCCATCTTAGAAAATCTATCCACAACAACAAAGATATAATCATGTCCTCTTTGATTTATTGACAACCCCATGATAAAGTCCATGCTAATGGATTATTAAGGCCTATTTGGTATTGGTAAGGGATTATATAGGCTTGCATTAGTACTCTTCCCCTTTACATGTTGACAAACTTTAAATCTTTCCACAAAATTTCTCACATCTATTTGCATTCTAGGCCAATATTAGTTATTACTAAGCTAAGTTAAGGTATACAGACTAAACTGACCTACCAAATTTACACTATTCTTCTCCTTGATTAAGTTATCTCTAACTAAACTCCTTGGCACACAAATTTTAACTTTTTTGAACACCAAACCATCTTGAATCATATACTCCATCCAAGGATCCTTGTTTCTTATATTAGTCTAGTTTAAAGCTTCATTTGCATCTTGAAAATCTAAATTAGTTTCATATAACTCCTTAAGTGACTCTATTACTCCACTCTTAAGTTAAATTTCACTAATAAACAAAGTTATCCTAATTAGAGCATCTTATACCTTATTTGTTTGTCCTTTCTTATGCTTTATGATAAATTTTAAGTTTTTCAAGTAATCCACCCACTTCATGTGCCTTTGACTGAGCTTGGGTTGTCTAGTTATGAACTAAAGTGCATGGTTATCCATGAACATAACAAACTCCTTTGGCATTAAGTAGTGTCTCCACTTCCTCAAGGTTTGAACCATGGTGTAGAACTCAAGATCATAAGATAAATACCATTTATTAGCCTCATTTAACTTCTCAATAAATTAATATATAGGTATTATCTCTTAACTTAGGACAACTCCAATAGCCACTCCACTTGCATCACACTTAACTTGAAACACCTTGTTAAAATCAAGAAGTGTCAACACTGGTTATTTTTTTATTATTTTATTTAAAAAGTAAAAATTTATCATATCTATATCAATCCATACAAACCTTTTTTTATCCCCTCTAATAGTATCAATAAAGGATGCACAAATCCCACTAATTTTTTTTCAATTTTCTTATAGAAGCTAGTTAAGCCATGGAAGCTTCTTACCTCATAAGTTGTCCTTGGATTTGGTCACTCAATGATGGATTTCACCTTGTATTTATCCATCTTAAAAACACCTTGAGATATCACAAAACCAAGATAAACAAGTTGTGTCTTCATGAACACAAATTTCTTTAAGTTAATCAACAACCTCTCCTCATGCAACCTTTACATAATCATTCTCAAATTTTGAATATATTGTTTTTTACTAGGGATATAAATCAAGATGTCATTTAGATATAAAATCACAAAAAATACCAATTAAAAGATTTAATACCTCATTCATGAGTCTCATGAATGTTCTTTGGGAATTAGTAAGACCAAATGACATGACAAACCATTCATATAACCCCTCATTTGTCTTAAACACAATCTTCCACTAATCTCCTTCTCTTATTCTTATCTGGTGATAACCACTCTTAAGATATGTATTAGAAAATTCATAATAAACACTCAAATAATTCATCAAATCCTAAATTCTTGGAAGGTGAAATTTTCACCTTATGGTTATCTTGTTGATTGCTCTTGCATCTGTACACATCCTCTAATCTCTTTCTTTCTTGGTAACTAGTACAAATGGTACTGCACATGGGCTAAGGATTTCCTTGATCAATCCCTTTTCCAACAGGGCTTGTATTTACTTCTTTATTTTATCATTCTCTTATGGAATCATCTTATAAGCAACTTTATTAGGTAAACTAGCACCTTGTACAAAGTCAATGTAATGATTGATGCTCCTAATAGGTGGTAGCTCATCAGGTAATTCAACCACCACTATATTAGGATATGCCTTCAACATATATTTCACCTCTTAAGGTAATTCATTCAAATTAGTGGCTGATACAATAGTCCTTTGTTTGATCACATCTATAAAACCTAATTCTTCTTATTTCATAGTATATAAGAACTCTTTCTCACTTATTGCCATGACACTTATATTAGTCCTTTGTCCATGGTCTTCTTACAATGTATGGATTATTCCATCATTGTCTAAGGTATATACATTCCTTATACCATCATGAGTATTTTTTATATCATATTTCTAAAGCCTTACTAATAGCACATGGCACACATTCATTGGCATTATGTCACATAATACCTTATCCTTGTATCCTCCAATATGAAAACCTACCCAACATTACTCGTTTACAAGAATTCACTACCTTTTTTTTAGCAATGATAAATTATAGGGGTTTGGGTGTGGTATCCTCTTCAAGCCAATTTTTTCTACCATCTTTATTGCCACTAGATTATCTGTTCTACCTGAATCAATGAATAATTTTCAACACTTACCTTGACATTTACATGTTGTCTTGAATAGATTATTCTTTTGGGCAGGATCCTTCTCCTTAGGTGGTTTGATCAATACTCTCCTCATTAATAAATATTCACCTACTTCTGGTTCCTCAACATGAGATGGATAATCCATACTCTCTTATTATTATTGGAATATTTGATTTCTATTTTTAGTTCTAGATCCACTAGCTCAAGCATTCTATGGACATTCCCTAAATATATGACTAGAAAACTTATTGTATTTAAAACACTTGCCAATGAATACATTTTTGCCTCTACCTCTTTATGTGTATCCTCCTTTGAAGTATGGTTTCCTTCCTATGAATCAACCTCTTGAATTGGATGCATGTTCTTGAGATGTACTAGGCTTTGAATTAGTTATTTTTGATGTGCTTCTTCCTCCTTAATGACCTCTACCTCTATAATTTCTTCCCTTGCCCTTATTTTTTTGTGTTTGTCTTCTATTTATCTTGTCTTCTACTTTCAATGCATATTAGTTACACTCTTTTAGTGTTATTAAACTTACCAAACTGAGTTCATATTGAAGGTTTTATCTTAGCCCATTGAGATACCTAGTAGTATTCTCCATATCTTCTTCCACATGACTTGATCCAATGGTCAACTTGTATAATTCCTTGATATATTCATTAACACCCATCTCCCTTTTCTTTAAATTTTACAACTTCTTGAATAAGTTAGTGTGATAATCACCAGGAAATAATTTTTCCTTCAATTTAGCTACCATCCTATCCCAAGATTTGATCTTTGGATTAACTTTCTTTCTCCTTTCATCCTACACATAGTCCCACCAAAGGGCTACATGTCCTTATAGCTTGGTGTAATCAAACTTTACCTTTTTATCATCTAGTACACTCTCATAGTAAAAATACTTATCCAACTCTATAATCATGTCAATCATCTCTTATCCATCTAGGATGACTACATAAGTGATAATTTATATTTTGGGTTTATACCCCTATCCCATGACTAGCTTTAGTATCCTATAAATTCCTTCTTGCTCTCGATCTACTTCTTCTTCTTCCTCTTCTGGGGCTTATGGTTCTTCTTCATTATCACTAACATCCCTTTTTACCACTTCTTTGATTTTCCTCTAATTCTATCAGCCTTATAGCAAAACTAACTCTAAGGTTTCTTAACTCCTCTAGGATTGCATCTCCCATTTGGATACCTATTCTTCTACATACTCTTGGGCTCCTCCTAGGTAGCATTCTGGCTTATTCACTACAACTGGCCAACAAAAAATTAATTCAATGTTATCTTCAAGAGTGTCAACCTCATTTAATACTATTTCAAGTACCAACCTACTCTGATACCAATCTGATGTAGAGGGAGAGAGTTAACCAAAACAAGGCATGAGTTATCTCAAATTTTTTTCTTTCCTTGTAACCCTCCTAAACACTTTTTAGGTGGTTTGATAAGTACACAAAGGTTTATGAAAAATAAATTATATTTTTAGATACCCATTAATAGCATACAACTCCCTAAAAAAAATTATGAGACAAATATTAAGGTAGACTCACTAACTCAACTTGACCTTTCCAAAACTAGGCCTCAATTAGGTTTATTTGATTGTAAAACTGAGTTATGGATCAAAAATTCACCATACATGTCAAAACTCCAAGAATTTTTTTGATTCAATTTAAGGACATTAAACTCAATCTCCATGTAAAATTTTAAGGTATAAAACAATATCTAGATGGTCAAACCAAGAAATGGTCAATAACTCTAATGTAAGGTTCTACACAGGCTAAGAGGTGATAGTTTGAAGATTTCAAGTGAAAATATATGTTTCAAGAACTCAACCTATTGAATAAGGTCTGTGCTAACCTTATAAAACTCTATGAGTTGGAATAACAAATAATTCAATTGTAATTAGACTTAACATTTGAAATTCTAACCTTGACTATACTCAAAATGCAAGGTTTTAGGAATGTGTAAAGGAAGTTAAAGTTTTGAATGATTTTTGGTCTTCAAAAGATGTTTTGAGTACTCAAAAAAATTATATACGCTATTAGGAATGAAAAAAATTCTAAGAACCCATTAATAGGAAGTATTCACAATAATAACATCATAATAAGGTTACAAATATGATATGCAAGTAAAAGGCATATCATGTTTTTAGAAAAGCATACAAGTATAAAGGAGAACCCTTGCATAAGTAGGAAAGGAAAAATAAGAAACTAAACTCACATAGTAAAAAACTATAAAAAGATAAAACATATATCTATAACCTAGTAAACATGAGAAATATACTCTAACACCCCCCTCCCCCCTTCAACTGAAGCTAAAGGCTAACAATAGCCAAAAATGATATAGTGTCATATACATAGTATGAGTCTTGGTATCTAGGCCTAATAAGGTACTCATGTACAATATATATCCATGAATAAAGAATTAATATGTCCTCAAGAACACCCCTAAGGATAACTTCTGAAATCCCAAGCATACCACTCAACTCAAGGAAATGAAGTGAAACAAAAGGCTTCATGAAGATGTCATCAATGTTTTTATTAGTTGGGATGTACTCTAAGATAATAAATCCATTTTGAATGTGTTATTGAATGAAGTGAATGTGTATCTCAATGTGTTTGGTCCACTAGTACTCAATTGGGTTGCAAGATATGTGAGTTTCACTTTGATTGTCACACCAATGTATAGTAGGTGAATATTAAATGAAACCAAACTCTATCAATACCTAAAAAATACAAATAACCTATTGAATCATTATAAATTTTTCCCTATACTCAACCTCTATAGATGAAAGTGCAATAGCATATTGTTTCTTGTATACCCAAGAAATAGGTTAATAACTAAGACAAAATATGTAGCTAGAAGTGGAATACCTGTCATCAAGAGAACCTGCTCAATCTAAATTAGTATACCCAACCAAATAATTATAACCCATGGTGTATTTTAATCCAAAATGGGTCATACCTTATAGATATCATAAAATACTCTTGGTAACCTTCCAATGACTATCATGAGGAGTATGTGAAAACCTAGATACAAGCCCAACTGCAAATGAAATGTCAAAGTATGGGTCAAATACATAAGACTCCCAAACATATACCTTTAAAATGTAGGATTATAAAGAGTAGTGGAGGTAGAAGTGAGGGTGACTCTAGACTAAAAAGGAGAGGGACTTGGTGTATAATTACTCATGCTAAAACACTGAAGAAGATCAAGGGTGTATTTTTGATAACTCATAAATCCCTAGATTTGATTGTGAAATATACAACCCAATGAATAAGTAAAAAATACTAAGAAATTTCATATCAAACTACATTAAAAGTTCCTACTAAATAGCCTAAATATAAGAATAGGAGTTGCTTATGAGAAGCAGATCATCAACATACAAGACTAGTATATAATTTCCTCCCCAACATGCTAGATGTAAATTATGGGATCAAAGTAGCATTGAACAAATCCAATAGAGATAATAAAGGAATAAATATTCCCATACCAAGCCCAATTGGATTATTTTAGATCATAAAGAGACCTCCTAATTTGACAAACAAGAGAAGAATCATGAAAAAACCCAATAGGCTACTCCATATAGATTTTTTCCTACAAATATCCATGTAAGAAGGCACTCTTAATGCTCATATGATACACCAACCCTGTGATGTATCAAGAGAAAGTATAAGGTAGACATAATCTAACTTGGTAATGGGGGAAAGTCTCAAAGTAGTCAATACCTTTGACTTGTGATAAACCCTTAATAACAAGATGTGCCTTATACTTGTCAATGGACCCATCAGCTGCATACTTTGTAAGGTATACCTATTTAAACCTAAATAACTTTATTCCCTTAGGAAGAGATACCAAATCCTAAGTATGATTCTTCATCAAAGAAGAATACTCATCTATCATTACATCATCCCACTTTTGTATCCCATGAGCCTATGAAAAATATTGTGGATCCCCATATGATACCTGACACAAAAGTACAATACTTATAGAATGTGTATGATAATGTCGAGTGGTTGTAATATATTGTATGAAGGGTGTTTCCTTATAACGTGTAGTGTGAGCCCATAATGGCATAGTGATAACATTAATGGAAATAGGATCCTCAAAATCCATAACCTCCTCAAGGCCCTCCTAAAATGGCTCCTCAAATAATGAATCTTGAAGAGGAGGTGAGGAATAAAAAAAATAAGAATAAGATGGAATGGAAGAAGATTAAGAGTCATGAGAAGGAAAATGTTCATCAAACTGTATATGTGTTCAAAAAAGAACATGAATATCAAGATCCAAAAGGTGATAATCTCTCATTTTCTCACAATACCATACAAAGATCAAGGGTTCGATCTTATTATCAAATGTTTTTATTTTATTATTTGGTACAAATTCCCAATCATATCTCCAAAAGACTATAAAATAATACTTTAGGCTTGGTTCTATACCAAGCCTCCTTTGAAGTCAAATTCTCAAGTGCTTTGCATGGTGGGTTATTTTAAATATAATTTGGTTAATTAACTACTTATACCCAATAGATAGGAGGTAAATCATGTGAATGCATCATGCAGTTAGCCATTTCCTTTAAAGTTTGATTCTTCTATTCTACTAAGTCATTCTATTATGAATTATGTGGAATAGAATGTTGGTGAATATTACCATCAGCTGCTAAAAATTTAGAGAACTCTCTACTAAAGTACCCTCCCATTATCAGTATGAAGCTTATTGATGAAATTAGAAGACTATATCTTGACCAAAGCCTTAAAGACTTTGAAGTGTGAAAAATCATCACTCTTGTACTTGAGAAAATAAACCCAAGTATGCCTTGATAAATTATACTAGGTCGACCTAGCACAACCAACAGGTCAAAAGGGTGATAAAGAAAGAAATGAAGGATAAAACATAACAAATGATGGGAATAGATAGGACTAGAAATAATAAGCTTGGGTTTAATGGTTTTAGGAGGCTAAAGTGTGAATGGCAAATGGTAAAAGAAATTACACTCTTATGAAGCACTAGTGGTCTACCCACCCCTTTCTCTATGCAGCCCTTAAGGCATACACTTAGAGATATTGAGACTTGATAGGTTCTTTTATGATATAAAGTGTCAGTAAATAATAAAATTTTGAAAATATTATGTGTATACATATGCCCCAGCCAAAGTTCATCACATGTCATGTAAGTGAAACACAGAATGGTGCTTCAGAAGAAAACATGATAACATAAAATGCTGATGCTAATTAAAGTGTAGTAAGTAGAAAATAATATAAATAAAAGAATTATATTGAAAAACACATACCTTTAACTTAACTTAGTGTCATATATAAATAAGTAGACTGTAAGAAAATGAAGGTGTCCAATGTAGAGAACACTAGACGAGCATGTAGAAGTTAGTGCAAAAAATAGCCAAAAATTGAAATTTTTGGAATATAGGCATATGATAGTGGAAAATAATCTATAATTCATTATTAATCTAATGAATTGTATGTTTTGCAAAATGGATAAACAAAAACAAAGATAGACGCAAAATAAGGAATCTACATAAAAAATAAATGAAAGAATTGAGTTACTAAAAAGTGGTTTTAAATAGGGAAAGGGAGAATTCATTTAGAATTTAGAATTGTGAAAGAGAGAAAAGAGAGATTTAAGACCATAAAAGGCTAGGATGGTGAGGGAACGATAGGCTAAATGAGGAAGACACCTAGAGATGGTAGCAGGTGCACTATAGGTATGCAATTACAGATCTCAAACTAGTTTTTGAAAGTTATATTGAATTAAGTGATTTTTTGATAAAATTTGTTTTTAAGCTTTTATATATGTCTAAATTGAAAAAAATTAGATTCTAAGGGTAGAAAATAGGAAGATGGTAAATGGGTTGGAAGGGTTTAGTAAGAAAATGAGTAAAATGCACATTTTGGGTTAAATGTACTGGGTCAACACACTGAACCTACTAGGTCGACACACTAAACCTACTAGATCGACCAGGATGACCTAGTAGGTTGAAACAAGGTAAAATCCATATGGTCAACCCAGTAGGTATGGGTTGACATAGTGTAATTTGTAGTCTAAAAAGCTAAAATAGAGTGAGAAACTAGTTTGCAAGGAGCAAAATGAAAACTCAAAACCAAGGAGGGGAAAATAAGAGGGCTGACTTGGAATTTTAAGTCAACTATGACAAAAATAGGAAAATTTTGGTTAAACTAGGTTGATCATGGAACCAAAATAAGCATGAAAAAGTGTGTAGGAAGCTGAAAGAGGGTGAGAGTGGCCTAAAATGACCAAAAGAGGGAAATAGGAACCAAGGAAACTAGAAATAGGATAAAATGAATAAGGCAAAAGTAATTAGGATTATTTTTTAATTTAAAAATGTGTAAAGAATGTGGACTAAACGTATTGTGATTAAACATGACATGGAAGAACTAATATATCCTTTGTTTTTTCTTGATTACAAAGATGACCAAGATTCTAGAGGTTGGTGGACATGTCTTAGTTATTAGATTTATTAGAGAGATTAACAGATGGAGATTGAGCTAGACTAGTAGCTATAGGTCTAGGTGGTATAGCTGAGATGTGTAAGATCCCCCTCAACATTGACTTGTTAGTCATGTTATTTGGATGTTTGGAATGATTGACTAACACCTTCATATGCGAGGTGGATGGGGATTTGATAGAGGTGGGTATCACATTAGAGGATATACATGTTATCTTTGGGATACCCATAGTAGGAGCACTAGTGACCATAGGGATACCATATAGCTTAGAAGAGAGGAGAGCCTTATCCATGTGGGCTATAGGCTCAAATATTATATTGAGAGGATAGAGAGTTAGTATGGATGTGTATATATCATATATTTAGGACCTCCATAAGGTAGTGATAGGCCTTATGATACAATGGGTGCTCTTTCACAATTCAGACAAGAAGGTACCACTATTCATGGTAGCCTTGAGAAATATGATGCTATAGGAGGGAGTATTATATGATCTAGGATCTATGATCTAGGTCTAGCTCATACATGATATATTTGAGATGTTAGTCAGAGGGTAGAAAACTATGAGACTGATCATACTACAGATAACATGGATATATGAGAGATTCCCCATGTATCAACCAATTGGGTTGCCCCATGTGGTTGATGAGAGGTTACCTTGAGTATAGAGATGGTGGGAGGACTAGGTAGCATGGGTCGTATCCCACATGCCAATGCTATAGTCAATGAGATGCACAGACATTGTGTGGTAGTTGTATGGGTACATAATAACTACATGGGGGAACTAGCACATAGTTGTATTAGTACTAGAGAAAAAAAAGGTGATTGGTCACTATACACAGTGGAAAGAGCCACATCTATTAGCATGGGTGTTAGGATAAATGGGCATACCTCATTTAACAACACTAATATTGATGCTTGACCAATGGGCTCAGCATGCGAGGGAGCCATGAGGGAAGAGGGGACCTGAACCCCTAATAGTGAGGTTGACACTGAGGCCATGTTAGGAGTGACCATGGACTAGTTGGGCATGATGAGTGGCAGAGGAGGAGGTAGTAATACTATATATACCACTACCAACCCCATAGTGAGATGATTAATGGCCATCAAGGACACAATAACTATGGAGATAGGAGAGAGTGGAGACTATGACATTCTAGATGATCCCATAGATGCACCAATAGAGATGGTAGAGAGACCACTCAGATGGAGGCTGAGATGGACATGAGACATGATATCTAGGTTTGAGCTGAGGAGGTGACCTATCAAAGAGGTACTAAGATGTTGCATTGATGGGGAGACTATGCTAATCTATCATGCAGATGATGATATCATAGGAGCTGAGACACATATATGTATGAAGATGGTTGAATTATTTCTTAATATTACAGTGGGTAGTAGAGAGATATACATAGATATTATGAGATATGACAATGATCTAATATCCATCTAGTGTGATTTTTTAGGCTTACCTAAGGATGAAGAGGAGAGATGGGGGTCCCTAATGAGGGGATCACTCCATGACATCCTAAATGAGACTTTGTAGCCATATGAACCCATGACATAGGAGGGTCTGAGTGTACCATCTACCCTAACTTAGGCAAGCTAGTTCATATTAGTTGGTGACATAGCAAGGTAGATACATGTGTAGAGGGAAAGGGTACAACCACTAGTAGATATGGGTGCAGGTAAGAGACATGCTTGGTAGGTCTTAGTAGATGTGAGAGATTTGCATCTAGAGATAGTGACACATACTATATAGGCATATATAGTGATGTAGACTCATTTGACCTAGGCACATACAATGACCCACATTGAGTTGGTGTAGGCATAGGTGCAGATAGCATGCTTACATAGATAGGTATATGGGTTGAGATCTTAGATTACTTCATTACAATGTACTATTTGGAGGAGTCAAATTGAGGCCTCAATAGGTAGCATGGAGAGGCCACAAGATAGATAGGATGGATCCCAGCCTTAGTGCTGAGGTTTTGTATATTGTTGTATTAAACTCATGGTATATATATGATGTATCATTTTTTTGCTTATTGGTGTTGGTTGTGTATGTTTTATTTATGGTGGTTATGTTTGTTCATTATGGATGAGGCCATGGATGCTTTGGATATAACTATTTATAGTACATGTATTTAGCTTTGTTGTATATGCTATAGGAAATATATATGGTATGGTTTCTTTTCTAGCATTATGGAATACACATGCATGGTCAAAAAGAAATAGGTGAAAAAGTAATTGGAAAAATATAATCAATCAAATAAATGCACTACACACTAGTTCACATTGGGAAATGTGTAATAACAAAAAATGACTAAGTATATAATCCAATAAAATGGCAAACAAGATGGTAAAAAGGGGTTTATTTTTAAACCAATGTAAAATATTTTTGCACAAATTAAAACAAGTAAAATCATACTAAATATCACAATCGAAAGTATGAGAAACAATGTAATAAAATGGAAGGTATGTAAAAGGGTACAAATGGTAATAAAAACAAATCAAAATTAAGCCAATCAATTATACTATTTCATGATGGGAATTAAAAAAGAAAAAAAATTATAAAAAATTGGTCTTAAATTTATCATACTAATTCAAGTTGGAAAGTATGAGAAATTCAAGAAAATGGTTGTAATCTTACATGCACTCAAAAAATAAGAAAATAAAAGATGAAATAAAAATGAATCAATCATAAAACATACTAAATATCAAGATGGGAAGTATGTCAATGATGTGTAACCTCATAATCAATCGAATCTTATCTCTTGTTTGACACATGTAATTTGGATGGAAACTTGTTTATTGGAAAATGTTTGTGAGGATGGCCAGGTCCTATCCACAATTTTACACTGCAACTCACAAAAGAAAAACCCAAGAGGTACCAAATCAAGATTGGTAAGTATAAGAATAAGGAATGGTAAATCAAGAATGTAGG
Source organism: Torreya grandis (assembly GCA_037957365.1). Classification (NCBI taxonomy): domain Eukaryota; kingdom Viridiplantae; phylum Streptophyta; class Pinopsida; order Cupressales; family Taxaceae; genus Torreya; species Torreya grandis. The sequence goes on from JARHVA010002174.1 coordinate 2,534,030, forward strand.
TAATAAGATGGAAAATATGGTAATTTGTGAGGAATGTTGGGTCATATCGGTGGTCTTAAAAAGCAACTCACAAATGAAATCCCATGGGGAGTGATCAGTAAGCAAAGAAATATTTTTGAAGAGGAAATATGAGGGAAAAGGAATGAAAAAGGGAGTGTAAGAATCAATACTAAGGCATCTTATGAGAATATCTTAGGAGGCAAGAGGCATACTAAGGGCATGAAAAGACACTAAGGAACTAGTGGTCATCTATGTACAAAGGAAACCCATCTACTATAAACATAAAGCTTTGTAGGAAAATAGGTATTCTACTAAGATCATTTCATGATGGTAGATTAGTACATGGAAAATTAAAATGGACCTACCTTCCCACAATGTGTTCCCTACTCCTCAAGACCCCTTACAGAGCCCTTGGTCTACTACAAAGATTGGATACTTATGTGAGAGAGTAGGTAGCACTACAAGATTTTTTTATTCTCCTCTTCTAATCTAATGGTCTACTACACCCCAAAGGACCTCGACTCTACCGTGAGGCCAACTATGGATTTTGAGCTTCGACTAGAAGAAGGATATATGTTTTGAATCATGTCTTTTAGTGTAATTAGATTTTTTAAGAATATTCAATATTTTTGCCTTTTGATATCATTACCTTTTGTTTAAATGATTTGGATTTTAACTTTATTTTGAAGTTTATTTAATATTCCTCCTCCATACAGATTTGGAATGACCAATCATGAGAGAGATAGTGATACACATGAATGAGATGTAGGCTAAAGCTAAAGGAAGCTAAGTAACCCAAGATAAATGATTGACTAGAACACTTAAGCTTGATAATGAACTGAGTATGTGATCTCAAGTATCAAATGTGTATATGCTTAGTTTATAGAAAAAGGAAGAATATAAAAAGGAGATCCAAAGGAGGACTGATGAAAGGAAATAGTAATGAGAAATATTGCTTTCCAACTGATCACATGGTAATAGGAGATAGTGATCAAAGGGAAGATGGTATATATAACCAAGTCACCATGATAACTATCTATGAAAAATAAATATAAGAAAGAAAACAATCATGAAGATACCAGGGAAGAGTTTTGAGAAAAACTCTAGAGGAAAAGAAAAGCAATGATAAGAAAAAGACAAGTATATGCAAAATGTAAAATGATAACATAATTTAACTATAGTACAACAAGAAGAATAAACATGATATAAGATAAGAACGAATTTTACATAGTGTCAAATGATATAATCAAGATAAAAATAATATTGGATCACACATCCAATCCAAATATAAATGAGAAAGCACCATGCAAGTGCTGATAAATACTGACAAATCTATCCACACACATTATCCAATACATCAGATAAGTCTCTATGAACTTGAATATGTACTACTACTAAGGTCTTATCAATCTTGAATGAATACTAGGCAAATACTTCTCTTATAATATCCTCAACTAAAAAATTAGGAATGCTCAAAGGATCATGTTGAGGAGGAAAATTAGGCAAAGACTAATCAAGAGAATGAATGGAAACAAGATCTATAGGAGAAGAAGGAATCATAGGTGGATAAGGATCCATGCGTGAAGGACTCATGGGTGGAGAAGGATCCATAGGTGAAAGAATCATAGGTGGAATAATATAAGGTGGTAAAGGTACTGAGGTGATGGAACCACTAGAGGTGGAACCATAGAAGAAGGAGAAGCCTTCTTGCAAGAACAACCTATGGGAGGAATGGTAAAAGGTATAGGGATGGTTACAAGGTGACCTATAAGATGTTGAATAATGTACCAATATGATGCATGCCACATAGGTGCCATAGACAATATAACTCACCTTACTTAGGTAAATATTTAGGAAGTACTTTCAAGGGAGATATGGCTTTGTCTGATGATGGGGAAGAAGTAAGCAAGGTATCAAGATATTTTCTCAACTTAAAAAAATGAGTGGAAGAGTGATTATATGTCTCATGAAAGCAACATATATGCTTGTGATTGGTTTTAAGAGCACTCATAGAAGGAGGTAAAATAGCAAGGGAAGCAGTGAAATAGGACTCATCAGCCCATTTACTGGGCAAAGGAGCCATCTTAGGTAATGGAAATAAACCATCATTAATGGATGATATGATGGGGAAGGAGTGGAAATAGGATCAATAAGATCACTAGGAGGATATGTACGAAGAGACTCATCAATATTAGGAGAGGAAACAAGCTTGACTAGAGTGTAAAAAGGAACAAGTTTAACTATAGCTGGCCCTACTAAAGGAGGGGTGGGATTCACAAAAGGTATAAGAAGGACTACCCTAGGTGTGGAAAAGTGATAAGTTCTAGTCATAGCATGATCTAAGAACATGGTCTAATGTGGATCCTAAAAAATTGGAGGTATTGGTGCCATCTCTACCCTATGATAAAGAGGAAAAATGCTAGAATCATAAACTCTAAAGGAAAGAGAATAATGAGATGCATGAAAAGACTCAAGTAAAGAAGAGCTATAATGAATAATATTAGCATCATGGGCTTAGACAAAGCCACCTAAAAGAGGATCATCTAAACAATAACTATCATCATAATCTATAATATGAATATCAATGACACAGGTTAGGATGACTTTGTCATCAGAGGAAGCTTGGTGAATAGAGTGTCTAGTCTTGGTTAAGACTATGGGAATGTCATCGCAAGGAAGCTTGTGAGAATGAGGCTACAAATAATCAAGAATCTATGAGATGAGATGAGATGAGAGATCAAAAGTTTTGATATTTAAGTTAATCTCAACAAGCTCATCATCATCAGAGTCTAAAAGGTTGGGAAGAATGTTACCAATGAGCTTAGGATGTCCATTATAACCTCTGGTTGAATTGATAGGAAATTTGAAATAATACAACTCAGAATGGAACACTAAGCAAAGGTTTAATATTAGGAATCTTTAAGACACCATGATCTTAGAATTGTTGTAAATTCCAAGCGTTAGTGTCTCCTTAAATGATGTAAATGGATCCATTGTGAGGGAATTTTATGCACTGACAAGCGAAATATGTGACAACTCGCATATGATAAGTCCACAGCCTTCTAAACAAGATGTTATATGAAAAGGGAAAGTTGAAGATCATCACCTTCACATGAATAGTGAAAGGTGGGATGGTAATGAGAAGCCACACACACCCTTAAGGAGGCATTTTCCTTCTATCATATCCTTGGCATATGTTTCATATAGACTTAAGATTACATTCAAAATACCCAAGATTCTTAATGAAATAAAGGGATGAAACACAAGTTCCATAACCCTCATCAATCAAGGCTCACTTAATTTCGATATCACCTATTTAGATGTTAATAAATAATGGAGGATCATCTACACAAAGCAAAATCTCATTCAGAATCATAGATGCAATAGGAAATCATAAAGAAAGAGAAGTGTCTAGAGTTTCATTAATGTTAATGGACATCTCTTCACATTAGTGTAAGATACTATCTTCATATCTAGATAAATTAGCTTCCCATCCAACTAAAGGAGGGCAAGGGATATTCATCTTGAATAAGAGTTGTATGAGGTAGTTTATATAATGTGGAGATGTCCTCATGAGTTTAATAAAAGGTATTTGGGATGTAATATTAGTAAGTTCTACAATGGGATCCCACTCATAATAAACCATAAGGATATTGTTAGATATAGGTGTGTAATGATTAAGAAGTTATTCAAGGTGGATCCAAAGAGCATTGAAACTTATGTTGATAAGAATGTGAAGTTTGAGAAGAAGGTTGTAAACCATTTGGTGATGAAGAAGTAGTCGATTTAAATTTATATTTAAGTTTGGAAGAAGAAGTGTTAGTAGAAATTGTATTTGTTGTTCCCAAAATCTGTCACTAGTTTTTGTGAGCAACATATCAACTATTTTGGTCCTGCAGGCCAAAATTATCCCTTTCCCTTTTTCAAAAATGTTCTGAACGCTCAAGTTCTTCAATTATTCAAGCATTTTCAGTCAAGGGACTCACATGTTCAATGGGTTCAACAAATTCAATAGGCGAGCTCTCATAAAGGAACAACTTCCAAACACTTAGGCATTTTCAAGGCTGGTTCAATGTCGAGGTTCAACTAAAAGGTCCATCGGCAGGCTTCAAACAAATGGAATGAACCATTGAACCATTGAACCCTGCTTCAACAAGGTTCAAAGGTTCAATGAGTTCATAGGTTCAAAAAGAGTTAAGTGCTCAATGAGTTCAAAGAACTTCAACCACTTCAAAGAGTTCAACGAGTTCGAAGACTTCAACAAGTTCTAAAGTTCAATAAGTTCAGCGAACTTAAAGAAAAGAAGACTTCGAAGAAGAAAGATTGAACTGTTGAACCATTGAACCTTGAACCAAAAGATTTTAAATTTTAAAGGTTCAACAAGTTCAATAAAGCTCGAAAGACTTAGAAGAAAGAAGGCTTTGAAGAAGAAAGATTGAACCGTTGAACTATAGAACCTTGAACCAAAAGAGTTCAAAGGTTCAATGAGTTCAACAAAAAAGAAAATGATCTAGAAAGTTCAAAGGACCAAAAGATTCAAAGAAAGAGAATGAACTATTGAAACTTGAACCAAAATGGTTCAAAGTTTAAAGGTTCAAAGTTCAAGGAATTTCAAAATTTGAAAGGAAGCTTTGAGTGAAGGAAGGAAGTGGAAGATTTTAGAGACAAGTTTGAAGAGATGGTTTAACCAATTGAACCAAGGAGCCGATTGAACCAAGGAACTAATTGAACCAAGGAACTAATTGAACTAAGGAGCTGATTAAACCAAGGAGCTGATAGGACTACCCAAACTATTGAACCATTGAACCAATGCACTCTCATGGTTCAAAGGTTTGAGGTTCAACATGGTTCAAGTGACCAAGTAACCAATGAGGTCCCCGTAGATGTCAAATTCAAGGTAATAAAATGCATGTTTATTTTCAAGTGTGGCATGGACCTGAGAACAAACTTAGTGACCAGCTAAAAGGAGATAGCTTGAGAGCTTAGATCACAAAGAAAAGGACAAAATACAACAAGGAAAGAGGGAAAGACCAAAAATATCTGCGTAGGAGTTATTTCTAGTTGGTGAAATAGTCCACTAGATGGACATCATAGAACATGAGCACTCAAATACGTGGCCTATTTTTCTCCATCAAGCAAAGGTGAAATGGTCAACTATGCAAATATCAGGAAGAGGACCAAACAACCCATACTTTGGAGGAGACATTTGAGATGAATTGACATGCCATAGTTAAGGCTGATGCCCTGTTCCAACATGGCCACTTGAAATAACTAAAAATGCATTCAAGGCATTGAATGCAGCATGGGCCATTCCATGAAACAAAGTTCCAAGTCTTTCTTGGAGTGTTATATATTTTAATCTCTTATTTTATGCAAGGGAGATCTCTCTGTTATAGAAGCAATTATTTCTAGTTGGTGAAATAGTCCACCAGGTGGACATCATAGAGCATCAGCACTCAAAGATGTGGCCTATTTTTCTCCATCAAGCAAAGGTGAAATGGACAACTATGCAAATATCAGGAAGAGGACCAAACAACCCATACTTTGGAGGAGACATTTGAGATGAATTGACATGCCATAGTTAAGGCCGATGCCCTATTCCAACATGGCCACTTGAAATAACTAAAAATGCATTCAAGGCATTAAATGCAGCATGGGCCATTCCATGAAAAAAAAATTCAAGTCTTTCTTGGAGTGCTATATATTGTAATCTCTTATTTTATGCAAGGGAGATCTCTCTGTTATAGAAGCAATTATTTCTAGTTGGTGAAATAGTCCACTAGGTGGACATCATAGAGCATGAGCACTCAAAGACATGGCCTATTTTTCTCCATCAAGTAAAGGTGAAATGGAAAACTATGCAAATATCAAGAAGAGGACCAAACAACCCATACTTTGGAGGAGACATTTGAGATGAATTGACATGCCATAGTTAAGGCTGATGCCCTGTTCCAGCATGGCCATTTGAAATAACTAAAAATGCATTCAAGGCATTGAATGCAGCATGGGCCATTCCATGAAACAAAGTTCCAAGTCTTTCTTGGAGTGATATATATTGTAATCTCTTATTCTATGCAAGGGAGATCTCTCTGTTATAGAAGCAAAACTCTACTCAAATTGAAAGGCATTTCTTGAGACTTTGAACTTAGATTGTTAATCATATTTCTTTATTTGAATGAGAAAGCAAGTGACCTTTCAGACTTTACGCTGACATAGTTTGTGTTATTTAGGAAATTGTTCTTATGTATGTTTCCTAGAAGCATTCTTGTCCATTTATTTAACAAGCAAAACTAGTGGAAGTAATTAGGAAGGTGTCCTGAAGCCGACTGTGGAGAGACTTTGTGCTGCCACAATTGTCTTTAGCATGTTTGTTTTTTGTTTCTATGTAAAGGATCTTGGGATGACTTTGTGCCCCCATTATCCTTTGTATATTTCACTCTTTGTCAGTTGAGGTGGAGACTTTGTGCTACACTTCATCCTGCTGTGTTACTGCACCCTGTTACAATTACTACTAAGAAGGAATCTGGTTGTTGACTAAATATTACTTATGAAAGAAGAGAAGTACCTCCAATAATCACCCAAGATTTCTCCTTTGATCTATGAACACCATCTCTAAAAATAGAGAGATGGATGGTGTTTTCCTACCCCTAAGTGTTATTTTTAGCTTATATATATAATATATATATAGCACCTCATAGTTATAGGGAACCTCCCCTTGATGAGAGGAGAGATTTGTCCCCTTTTGATGTGGTTAACTTGCACATTTGGCTGATAAGTATCCCTATGTTTTGGTTGAAACACCTATTTTTCCCATTAGTTAGCTGGTGACAAAATATTCACACAACAGTATTGTCATTAGTATTGTAAGATGGTGGGAGAGAAGTATAAATGGTATGAGATGTGTCATCCAAGGGAGAATCATAAATCAGATCATCAAAAGAAATAATATTTTCTTACCCCAACTCATTTAAATGATTTGGAGAATAATCTTGGATAACATGATATGTCTTATGGGAAGAGAAGTGTAGATAGATTGTGAATCAATGAAAGCCACCACTCTTCACATATTGGTCATGATAATCACATTCTCTTTTGAATTTGGTTCAACAAGACTTTCTACATTATTGGTAGAAGAAGTGGGCTTGTATTGACTTTCTTGGATTAGTTTATTATTAGCCAAGAGATCTTTATAGATAGCTAAATAAGCATTTTCTTGATTTAAGGCTTGAGTTTTATCATGTGATTTTTAGTCTTTGAAATCAATCTCATAGACTTGTTGATTCTTACGGATAATAGAATCATGATAAAAATTTGGGCCAAGGAGAAATTCCATGGCTAAATTGTGAAGTTGTCTACAAGTCTCATGAGAGTGACCCCAACTAGCATGAAACCAATAAAAATTATTAGGGTCATACCATGATTTCATAGGTTGAGTAGGGTCGAGCTCTTAAGGGAGAGGCTTGGGTAGAAGTTTAAGCAATTCAACTGAGCATAAAGGCTTATGGACATTAATGTTTCTTAGTGATAAATGAGGATTAGTGAATTGTTAATAAAGAGTTGGTTCCTAAGAAGGGGTAGGAATAACAACTTAAACATTGTGAATGGTGTTATATGAATCAATAACACCATCATTGGTAATATTATGGTTTTTGTTCTTTACTAATAACAGAGGGCCCATGTAAGGTTGGGGTGGCTCAAATTGATGCATGAAGAAATCTTGTATTTTGGCTTGATCGATAGCTTCCTCCAAGGTACGTGGAGAAATGATACAAACTCAATATTGTAATTTAGGAAATAAAGCATTTGTAAAGAGATGAAAGAGATTCACATTTGCCATGTTATGTTCACATTTATTTGATAAAGTCTCCCATTGCTTAACAAGGGCTTGGGCAATTTCATTTTTGTTTTGTTTGTAATTGATGAAATGGGCCAAAGTGTTTTCAGGAAGATCACTAGTTTGAAATTCTTGAACTAGAGTATTTACTAAGTCCTCCAAACTAGTGATAGAGTGTGTTTTAAGTTGATTGTACCAATCCAAGGCATCACTTGTGAGGGTTTTGGCTAAGAGTTTGGTAGATTCAATGGTATTTAATTTGACCCAGTCCTTGTAAATATTTCCAAAAGTCTTGAGGTGAAGGGTCGGATCGGTTAATCCATTGTAATAAATTGTAGGTGTTATACCTCCAATATTAATGTTAGCAATTTGAGTGGTAAGAGGTTCATTTTGTAAATTCTTGATGAATTTGTTGACTAATTGAGGTTGAGGAATGAGATTACCTTCATAATATTGAAGAGGAGGAGGAGGAACACTTTGGTTGTGTGCCCCAATCCATTGGTTGAGGATTGGATTGAAGATTAAGAAGGTGGTTTTGCATTCACATCATTTGATTCATATTATGAGATTAGAATGTGTTCATTTGATTGAGAGTTTTAAAAAATATTTTATGAGTTTTATTAGTGTTATTATAAGTATTATTTGTGTTTGTGTTGTTTTTAATGGCTTGGGTGCCAATATTAGTGTTGATGTGAGCTTGAGAAGAGTTATGAGAATTTGAGGCACTAGTGACAAAATTTGATTGTGAAGCAAAAGATGGACTAGTAAATGGTTGAGAATAAGCACTATAATCACATGTGTCTTAGGTATAAAATGATGAACTAGTGGAAGGATTAATGATAGTGGATCTTATGAGAGGCCCACTAGATCTATAACCTACCATGTTAATTGATATACTAGGCATGGAGGTAGAAAAATTTAGAGAAAAAGATGTCATTGCATAAGAAGGAATCAAGATTGAAGGAAGAGGTTGAGAAGCAAAGAAATTGGTACCCCTAAATTCAATTGAGAAAGTGGTAGTAGGAGAATGAGGTTCTTTAAATTGATGGCTAATCATGAGGTTATAGATGGTAGAAGGATCCTTCACTCTATGTTGAGGGAATTCTATGATAAAGAAAAGAATTTTAAGAGTATACTCTAACTCAAGCTGATCCTCTAAGAGAAGATGAGAGTTTTTCTAAAATAGGTATGAGGGAGGATCCCATATTCCATTGTGTGGGTTGCAATATGAACATTACTAGCATTTATGAAAGGATCCCTACTTTGTCTATGGGAGACCCTGTTAGGATTGGTAAACTCCATCATGTTTGTTGACTGAACTTCAAAGTTATCACCAAATATAAATTCCATGATGAAAGGAAAAGCGACAAGATGAGAAATCAAAGGATCAAAAAATGACTAGCAACAATACTAGGTCGACCTGGTTGACCTAGTGTAAAATAGGGACTATAAAACTATACTAGGTCCATAGTATCGACCTAGTTTAGTGAATAGTGATTAGAATAAAAAGGTAAAGGTGTTGTAAATAATACTAGGTCAACTAGGTCAGCCTAACACAATGTATAGGGGATGAAAAGATACTAGGTCGACAGGGTCGACATCGCACAATAGAAAGGGAAGAAATAAAAGTTGATAACAAGTAATGAACTAAAGCAAGATAATTGTGAGTAATGTAAGAAAGTAGTAAGTACTGAAATGGAAACAAACAACCCATTGAATTGACACTAGCCAATCCAATTGATGCACACAAATCAAAATCTTTCACTAACACTAGCTAGTGCAATATTTTTACACACATAATTGATCAAAGAGAAAGTAAACAAGTTGAAAGTAAAGCTAGCTACTTGGTCAACCTAGAATGTTGATTTGATTATTAAGAATGATTTTAAGTGTAAAGGAAAATTGGATATAAGTAAGTTACTAGATATAAATCTATGGATACTTTTAGGTAAGTTTAGGATGAAAGGGACTGTAGTGGCAATGATATAGGCTTGGTATTGGGGCCTACCTCCTCCCTTCACATACCACAATAATAAGGGTGTCAGGTTCTTATCTAAAATATACCATTAACCACACTTTATACTTGACTAGAGCATTAAGTCAGCTTCTCCCTTGGTAATGAAATCTAAGTAGGTTGGCCAAGGTAGTCTAATGTTTAAATGTTTGTTGATGTTTATGTGGTTTGGTCATGTGTGTAAGAGAATATAAATAATGCAACTTAATGATTAATTGAAAACTACCTAATTAGACTATGTGAGCTATTCTAAGCATGAAAATATCTAAAAAGAATGATGTGATTAATATATATGGTTTATTCCAACTTTGAAACAAGGTATAATTGATAAACTATATAGAACAAGGTCGACAAGGTTAAACTTGTAATATGAAAGCAAAGTCTGAAAATGAACTAGGTCAATCAAGTTGACCTAGTTATTTCAAAACATATTAGAACACGAAAACATGTCCATAGGGTTAACCTAGTTAACTATGCAGGGGCAATTTTAAAGATTGCAAAATGTGAATGGAAAGTATATAAATAGAAAGATACAGAGAATTAGAAACTCACCTAAGTGGTTTAAATATGAAAATAAAGAATATTGTTGATCAAGAACCTTGGAGAAAACTACCAAAAACCTTCAAACTGAGTTGAGCTAGTTGACCAAGCAATATAAAAACCTATTGAAAAAGTGTTGAAAATGCACTAGGTCAACCTGGTCGACCTAATTGACAGAACAAGGACTCTAAATTTTTTTGAAAACTGCACTGGATCAAGATGGTCAATCCAATTATCTAAATAGAATTTTGCAAATTCTAAAACTTGTACTAGGTCAAGCTGGTCAAGCTAGTTACCTATTCCTACAAACCTGTGCATAAAGGTAAATAAACTGGGTCGATAGGCTTGATCTAACATAGTAAATATATGATAAAAATAATGATGAATATAAATGAAATAAGTGAAAGAAATCTTGCAAGGGTTTGATTCACATCGGATTCACTAGAATGTATATAATCATAAATGCATCATGTTCATAAATCAATCCTAGATCGGATGGGATAGAGCACACTTCATTTTTTATTGGGGGGCATACAATTGTTAAGTGAGAGTATGACCAATGTGAGGATTTGCTAGACCTTATTAGGGGATCGAATATCACAACACATTGTGTGAGATAGGGTTTTAAAGCCTATAGTCTAACACTATTGCATAAAAACCCTAAAAGAGTCATATGATTTAATATTTCACTAATCTAATAATAAGAAAATTAAATCTAGTTTAGTGAACACCAAAGCTTGTGGCACAAAGTGGGGGTTAGAAATTAAAAAAACAAACAACTAAACAAAACATATATAAGATACATTTACTCATGTCAATGTATACAAAATCCTAATACATGGAAGAGAGTAATGCATATGGTCTATCTATCTAATCTTAAAAAGGAGGAATAAAGTTAAGAATACTTACCTTTGAAGATGAACCCGTCGATCCTTAATCTCCCCCTTGGCCAAGGTGCTTCGCAAGAGATTATTATGGTATGTAAGGATAACTAAGATAAATCAGCTCTAGGCTACACAACCTATCCAAGCATCCAAAAGACTTATTCAAAATATGATATTAGAGCTCCAAAGAAAGTATTAAACCTTAAAGCTTTATTCCCCAAGTAGAATGGTCAATAGATAGATGTTCATGCACACTTCTTCGCTTAAATATTCACTTTTATGAAATGGTGGTAAATGACATTATATATATAGTAGTAACTTGCCCTAAAAACTTTTGAGAATGTCAACTATGCTAGGTAGACTCAGTTGACCTAACACATTTTTGGGGCTAACTCTCTAGGAATGTGTTAGGTCGGCTAAGAGGCTAACAAACCAAAAGAGAGCAAAAGTCCCAAAACTATACTAGGTCAACCTGGTCAACCTAGCATAACCGAAAGGTCAAAAGGGTGTTAAGGCAAGAAATGAAGGATAAAACATAATAAATGATGGCAATAGATAGGACTAGGAAGAATAATCTTGGGTTCAATGGTTTCAAGATGCTAGTGTGGATTGCAAGTGGAAAAAGGAATGACAATCTTACGAATCACTGATGGTCTGCTCACCCCTTTCTCGATGCACCCCTTAAGGCATGCACTCTGAGAGATTGAGACTCGATAATTTCTTTCAAGATATAAAATATTTGTAATCAATAAAATTTTGAAAATATAATGTTGAAACATACACAAGTTCAAGTGATGAAGAAGCTCTCTTGGACATACCATTAGGAAATAGATCCTGGTGTTGTTTCCCTAATGCACAACCAGAGCAAACTCTATCAAGACATGAAATTTTAGGAAGACCATATATAATATGATGATTGATCAACTCCTTTAAATATCTATAATTGAGATGTACAAATCTATCATGTCAAATCTTACTCTTAGAATCTACATGAGAAACCAAACACATCCCTAGAGGATGAGTATCATCAAAACCTTCAAAGTAATAGAGTCAAGAAAATTATTGACAACACACTATCCAATAAGTGTATGAGCATCTAAAAAATCTAAAAATTCATCCCCTTATGATGTGGAAGTCATTATCTTACCCTGACCAGAATAAAAAATTTGATAAACTAAAAGTAGATTGGTGGTGATGTTAGTAACATAAAGTGCATCATTAATACAACCATCATCAATTTATATGTCACCCTTTCCATTAACATAAATAAATGAATAATCTCTAACCTTAATGTTAGTTGTATAACTCAAACCAAGAGATATAAAGGACTTCTTAAAATAAGTCATGTGGTGAGAAGTACCAAAATCTATAACCCAATTATCCGAAATAGGTTATTGAGAACTCCCAACAACATTAAGTGCTTTGTCATGTTCATGGGATGGATATGGACTATAGAGACATAAATATTGTATTTTATGATTTCATCCTTTAAGGCTTGCATTCTTTTTATTCACCTAGATTTTTCATGACCAGTCCCCCCATGATAGGAGCATGAAAGGCTAGACTTATTATTGGATTTGAAAAAAGATTTGGGTTTAGATGTGTTGTTATTGGGATTAAGGGTACTTTGAGATGGAGGAGGAGTGTTCTTGGAATTACTCTTTGATTTTCCCTTGCCCTTAGGATGTGATGCTACTAATGTTTTTTGAGAGGTGGAAGACTCAAGGTGAGATAATTTGGATTCCTTCCTAGTAAGTCTTGTAAAAAATAACTCTAAATCAAGCATTATGAATGCGACACCTAAGGTATCCATGATAGATAAAAAGGTATAAGAAAATATTTGAAATGGACCCTTCAACTTAGACAAAATTAGGTACACACACTCTTCATCTTTATTATCTCATCTACTCCCCTTTAATTGTGTCAACAAGTGCTTAAACTTAGCAAGATGGTCTATCATAGAGGGAAAATATTTAGGATTATGGAATCAAGATTCACTTCAAGTTAAATGGCTTTCATGTGATCTAATTTTATAAATATACCTTTTATTTTATTCCATATTTTGAATGAAGTATCACACACATTTAACTAAAACAACAGACTATCACTCACATAAGTCCCTATCAAACCCATACACTCATCAAATTTACATTGGTGCTGAAATTTTTCATATTCTCTTATGAACTATGGTTGAGTTTCATTTATTAAGGACCATAATCCTTTGTGTTTAATTATTATTTCCATTCTAAGTCTTTATGTATGGTAATTATGCATAGTCAAAGGCTCACATTGATCTAAAATAGTTGTGGAAGCTATGATAGTGAATCACCAAAGAGTAGAAAGAATGCAAAATGGTACACAAATCGGCACTGAGATAACCCCCCCAAAAGATTGTATTGAACCCCCCTAAATTTTGGTGCTTTATAAAAGTATTTTATTTTTACAAATGGATGACATTAATGGATAGATAATTTAAAACCATACACTTTTGTAAAAAAATGAACTCAAATCCAAGATATGGTTCAAAATATATAGGCTTTATGATTTTCTGTAAATGGGTCAAATTTAATTTAAAAATATAGTACAATTTGATATTTGTGACCAATTAGTAAATGAACCTATTCTTCCAACCACTCATTGGAACCAAAATTGTGTTGTAGGTGTCCTAAACACAATCAAAGTGAAAAATAACCATCTAGGTGACCCTTATGCTCTTGTAACTGAATCGAACTTCCTCTTAAGGAAAAAAATACAACTTAATAAAAAATAATTAATGAACAACTATTTTTTAAGAGGATAAAAAGTGAATTACTATTGTTAGTTTTTGAGTAGGTGTTTTAACCCTAGGTAGGCACTCCAAGATAAATAGTCTTCAATCTTATACCTCCACTACATATGCCATCATCATGCAGAACTAGAGATGAGCCTCCATGTAATAAAAAACTAGATCTATAGACAAAAGAAACTTCTAGTGCTCTTCTACAAATTCCAATACCTTCAAAATAAATGCTTTCCAAGAGATATGATGGCCTCTATAAGCATTGTAGGTGCTTAAATAAAAAAGTGGTAGATGATAGGTGTCTTCAATTACGAATTGAAAGACTCAAAGCAAAAAGAAGTTTGGAATGAGGTACTGAGTAAAATCAAATACAACCCATATAACCCTCAGATATGCTACAAAAAGGTTCTCATGCTTGAACCATTAGATTAGGGCTCAGGAATGGCCAAATAACTGACCCACCATTATAAATTTTGGCAATCCAAAATGAGTTGATGTGTGGCTAGAAACTAACCCAATGCAATGAAAAAGCAAATGATCAGTCCAGTCTACTATGATTGGCAAAAAATTTCACTAGCCATAACTTGTGGCACCAAGACAAATCATAATGTACATGCCCAAACACTCACTTTAAATGTCAAAACCACCTCCCACATCTCTCCAACACAGTCCCTAAAGATAAATTATTTTGGTTTGTAATGCTTAAAAAATGTTGTAGTAGTAAATAGATCCTTAATGAATTTGAAGCCAAGGAGCTGACAAAAATCTTGAAAATTTAGAGATCTGTAGTGTATCCCAAAAATAGAATTATCTTAAAACTTACAACTGGATGGTTGAAATCCTTCAAGGCTCTAATACCATGTTAGGAATGAAAAAACATTCTAAGAACCCATGAATTTGAAGTATTCACAACAATAACATCATACAAAGGATGTAAATATGATATGCACATAAAAGGAAAATTATGTTATTCAAAAAATCATGCAAGCACAAAGGATAACCCTTTCATAATTAGGCAAGGCAAAAAAATAAACTATCCCAACTAATCAATGTGGGATAAATCTTCACATAGGATAAAACTTAAAAAAAAAAAAAAAAAAAGTTATCTAGAATTTTAGTAAACATGAGAAATATAATCTAACATACACCTAATAATAACCTCCTAACACCATTTCACTTATCATAATGCTTTAAATAATTCAATAAACCTTCCATAATACAAGACACTAGACTATGTCATACACATAATTTTTAAGGGCTGAATATCTCTCTCACACACCTTTAACTCAATGATCTAGTTTAAACAAAACCAAGAAACCAATATAGATAAGAATACAAACTTACCAATAATCTCTAATTCACTTACAATAGTCTTTAAAAGCTTCTTTCATTCATGAACATTCTTGATCTCAAACAATCATACATAAAAAATTGAGTTGTACAATCTTCCTTTGAAAATTTTGATCTTCTCTCTCCATTTCTTGTACATAACGCATTATTATCACATTTAATAATGAATATTTTGATCCCATTCAAGCAATTGAAGTCCCTATAAAATCTCTAATATAATCTTGCTTTCCTCTAATGTAGGATTATGCATGAACAAGTTACTTTCTTGGACGTTACTAAAAGATGGAAAGGAATTACATTAGCTAGAGCACAACAAGAGGTGCTTATTTATACATCAACAAGTGAGATTAAATATTCTAATATATAGGGGATTAAGTCTCATAATATAACTAACCATACATATGAAATAACACACTTAACTAACCTATACTATATGTCAACCAAAAGTGTAACTACACCATGTGACATTTATTATATATAGGTTAGGATAAATTAATTATTCTAAAATTCCCCCCTTAATTAATCATACCTTGAAGAGAATAAGAGAGAAATTTTTGAATGCCTCAAACTTATCACATGAAAGTGAATTTGTGAATACATTTGCGCACTAATCCTAAGTGGGGAAATACTAGCTTTGTATGTTGTGTTATTGAACATGTTCACATATGAAATGAATCTGAACCTCTATATGCCTCGTTCTCTCATGAAACACTGGATTGGGAACAATATGTAGAACACCCTGATTATCACAATACATAACTGTAGGCTGAATTTGTGAAACTGCAAGTCCTAAAAGAATGTAATATATCCAT
Organism: Torreya grandis; assembly: GCA_037957365.1. NCBI lineage: Eukaryota > Viridiplantae > Streptophyta > Pinopsida > Cupressales > Taxaceae > Torreya > Torreya grandis. The sequence continues at coordinate 2,550,243 of JARHVA010002174.1, forward strand.
ATCACTTCATAGATAACTCTTGTTGTAGTCTGATATTCTGCCTCTATGGAAGATCTAGAAACACAATTTTACTTCTTACTTCCCCATGAAATTGGACCAGATCCCAGAAAGAACACAAATCAAGAAGTGGATTTCTTTTCATCAATAGATACTACATGATCTACATATGTGTATCTTGTCAAGAACTTATCATTCTTCTTATACTCTAGGCCATAATCATTTGTACCTTTGATGTATTTCAATACCCATTTTTCTACTTTCCAATGTGTCATCTTTGGTTCCTACATGAACTGAGAAAGATAACTGATATCATAGCTAATATTTGGCCTAGTATATGTCAAGTAAATGAGACTCCTAATCAACTACCAATAGAGAGTTACAATCACTTCTGGTGATGGATCTGTATGAGACAACTAAATATTTATTTCCATAGGTATTACAATAGGCTTTTAGTCTACCATCCTGAATTTCTCAAGCAATGTCTTGGTATACTTCATTTATGAAACAAAAATGTAATTTTCCTTCTACCATACCTCCAAACCAAGACAATAGTGTAGCATCCCAAGATTTATCATGTCTAATGATCACTTGAGATCATTCTTAGTTCAATAAATCATCTTCATTATGCTTCCAGTGATGACTAGATCATTGACATAAATAATCACTATAAAAACCTCCCCCCATGTTGTTTGAGGTAGGGGTTAGGATCATATGGACTCATCTTGAATCCATGTTATATGAGATGTTTATCAATCTTGATGTACAGGCTCAGGGAGCATATTTTAGCACATAAAGAGACTTGATAGCCTACACACCTTCTATTCCTAATCAGGTACCACAAATCCTTTAGGTTCAGTCACGTAGACTTTGTCTTGTAAATATCCATTTAGAAAGGCAATTTTTACATCTATTTTATGGACTTTCCATCCAAAATATACAGCCATATCAAAAACCATTCTAATAGTCTTTATCTTAGCTATGGGAGAAAAAGTCTCCTCATCATCAATGCCTTATTTTTTAGCACACCCTTCTATAATAAGCCTTGACTTTTACTTATTAATATTTCCATCTACTTTGTAATTGGTCTTAAAGACCCATTTTTACCCAATAGGCTTCTTCCCTAGTAGAAGATCAATAAGATGTCAAGTGTTATTCTTCATCAGTGACTAATATTTTACATCCATGGAATATTTCCAAGGTTTTGACTATAGGGATTCTATTACTATCGAGGGATCATAAATTTCTTGAACAATACTCATAAGGGACATATTAACCTCTTATTAATCCAAGCTTCAAGTCTTCAATCTTGAAGTGGATGTATTAGGTACTCCATTCAAGTTAGCATCTTGTATATTAATTTTATACCATTTGGGCATATGCTGAGCTATAGGTGGTGGTGTTGGAGGTCTTATTTGATTATCTTCCTTTTCACCATCACTATCTAAAAATATTACAAGAATTTTTTTTGTATAATTTTCCTATGTAGGAGGTGGATTGATTCCACTCTTTTCATTAAACACTACATCTTTACTGATTATTACCTTCTTTATTTCTAGATCAAGGAGCCTGTATGCCTTTGATTATGCATTGTATCCCACAAAAGTACATTCTTTTATTTTCTTATTAGGAGCATGCATGTATGCCTTGATACCTAAAACTTGAAGGTGAGTAACCTTTAGTTTATTCCATGTCTAAGCTTCATGTGGTGTGATTCCATCAAGAGCTTTGGTGGGTGACCTATTCAATAAGTATATTGTAGTGTGATAAGCTTCTGCCCAATATGTATTAAGAAATTTTGCATCCTCAACCATGTTGTGAAACATTTCCACAATAACTTTGTTACATTGTTCTATAACTCCATTCTGTTGAGGTGAATATGGAGTTGTCAATTACCAATTGATTCTATTCACACTGAGATAGGTTGAGAATTATTTATTGGTGTACTCCCCCTATGATCTGAGTGGAGGATCTTTATTTTCATACCAGTTTCATTTTTAACCATGGCCTTGAATTATTTGAAGACTTGAAAAGCTTTATATTTAGTATTCAATAAATATAACCACATTTTTTGTGAGTAATAATCAATAAAAATTTGAAAGTATTTGTACCTCTAAGATTGGGAGTAAAATTTCCACATATATCAGTGTGTACCAAGTCCAACTTACCAAGTGATTGATATTCAGTCTTTATAAAGGAAGTTCTTCTTTGTTTTTCAGATAAGCAAATGGTACATATATCAAAATTTGAATCTGGGAAGACTATGAACCATACCTTATTTTCTCAATCCAATCAAATAACCATAATTCAAGTGTCCATATATTATGTGCCATAAATTTCTTAGTTTTTCATCTTTAACCATAGGGTCTTGATGATCATTTTGAATAAAATGAAGTTGAAACATATTTCCAATGTTAAGAACCTTGGCAATTAATTTTAAATGCCTAGATTTGTCTTTGATGTGTTAAAACTTTTGACCATTTTGGTGATCAAATTCAACCATGAGGCTGTGTTGAAGTAGCTGATTAATAGATAACATATTTTTTGTAAGTCTTGGAACATAGAGAACATTTAAAATGTTGAAATTCTTATTTTCAAGTTTATTTTGTTGTCACTACTGCCTTGTACTATATATGATGTATCATCTCTAAGTGATACATTTCCTTTTGATTCTATTTTGTTCAATGTAGAAAACCATTATTTTCTCCCTATCATGTGTTTGGCTTCTCCTCAAACAACATACCAAATTGTACTTGTATGATTAGTAGACTCATGTGTTTGAGTAGATAAACTATATTCCTCACTTAAAGAATCATATTCTTTAGCAACATTTTCATGTTGGTTAGGCTTGGAATTTTTTTGTTTCCATTTATTTTGTTGTTGTGGTTACTTCTTTTCTATTAATGGTGAATTTTTTAAAGAGGGATCCTTTTATTGATAAGCCCTTTTGAAATATGTTGTACCAACAATGGTTTAAGTCATGTCTTTATCTTCCACAACTTTTACATGCTCTATAATAATGTGATTTGTTCCCTAATTGGTTTTGTTGATTATTCCACTTTGGAGATTGTTTTATACCCTTCATGGGTTTCTTCCCCTTTTGATTTAATGTGAGTGCATGCTCATCATTTTCTTCTGTTGAATTATGCAAAGCTTCCTCTTTTTGCAAAAAAATTACTAACACTTCAAAGGTTGGTTTTTGTACGATGACATTTGAATTGGTCACAAACATCTTGTATTCGAGGGGTTCTTCTCTAAGGACTATAGGGACCAAAGAATCATTTGTCATCGGTTCACCTAAAGATTGAAGCGAGGCTTGAAAAGTTGCAACCTTTCTAATGAATGCTTCTACTTTTTCATCTATTTTGAGCTTGAGAGTGTGGAATTGGCTCTAAAGATGCAATATTTGATTTTATTCTTTGCTTCATATCCTATTTCAAGTTTATGACAAGTATATTTTACAGTTGTAGCACTTTAAATATGAGGTTGTACATCATCCAAAAATCCAAACATTATTATAACTTAGCCTTTTTATTAGCTTTGTCATATTTATGTTATTAATTAACATATATTTCATGTTTAACCCATGTGCCTTCTACAAATTACCAAATATATTCAAACTCTAAATGGGTTTGCACTTTTATTTTCCAAGTAGCATAGTTATCACCATGAAGCAATTGTGTATTGGGGAGGACAAAATGAGGTCCAGAATTAGACATCATGAAATGCAAAGTTATGTATGATGAGAAAGTATAAGTGTGTTGTAAGTGCATAAAAAAATGTGCAAAAATAAAATTTACAAATTCTCACACACAATGAAATTCAATCATACACAAGCACATAAAGGATGTTGGATACCACCAAAAATGTATCTTGGAATGCAATGGAAAACCAAGGAATCTGAATGTCAGTTTCAACCAAAAATGCATGCAAGAATTTTAAAATTGTATTTTCCCATTATAAGATGATTTGAGGGTGGTGAGAAAATAAAATATCCCCCATTTTTTAGTTTTGAAATTCAATAAAAATACCCTGTCTTGTCAAAAGAGTCTCTTGGGCTAGACAATTCATCATTTTAAAAAATGGATTTTTGCCTTATAATATTCACTATTGTGATTTGATATGAATTAATAAATTTCACCAATGAAGTTTACAAAATGATAATTTTCAAAATAAAAAAATAACCTTACCACTACATAAATATTTAAAAAATAGCCAAGGTGAAAAAAAAATCACCTTCCCAAGCTTTACAGATCAAAAGTTATGAGCCTCCCAAAAAAAGATCTTCAAATATGGCTCATAGTGGTGAAGGACAAGCCCTTATGGGATAAAAACACCTAGTAAGTGGTCATATGGCATGAAAAAATAATGAAAACTATTGGTGGTATAATGGTGGTGCTTCTGCTATAAGTGGCAGATTTGGGTGGTGCTCAACCCAAAAAATTGATTGTGCACCAAATGAAGACTTCCAAATTGCCCTCTACCTTCAAACTTTCACCACAGGTGCCTTGGTGCTCTATTTTTAGAAAATGAATAGTTTTCAAAAATATCTCAATGAGATAAATCTAGTGATATAAGATTTGATCCACTATTTTTTTACTTGTCTTGTAAAATAGAAACATAAAAAAAAGTTGTAGAAAATCACCAGAAGCTTCAAAAATTATGATTTTTTTTAAATTCATATTTTTTTGAGTTAAATTAAAAAATTATAGGATTAGTTCCATAAATTATATATTTTTCCATAAAATTAGAAAACCAAAAAATGACCCTAAAAAATATTAGATATTATATGCCAAGCAGGGATTTAAGATTGGCAGATCTGTATGATAACTTTTTCCTTCCATAATTTGTCAGATTTTCAGCATGGGATGGAATAAATTAGAGCATCATGCTTATCTCAAGGATATCACAAACTTATCTTTCAATCTCCACCTTATCTCCACCACTTTGAAACCTCCTTAATATTACCTGCTCTGATACCAAATGAAGATGGAAAGGAATTGCATTAGTTAGAGCACAACAAGAGGTGATTATTTATACATCAACAAGTGAGATAAAATATCCTAATCTATAGGGGATTAAGTCTCACAATTTAAATAACCACATAGTAAATAACACACTTAAATAAACTATCCTACATGTTAACCAAAAGTGTAACTACACCATGTGACATTTATTACATATAGTCTAGGATATATTAATTATTCTAATAGTTATAAAAGTTTGAACATAACATATAAGACCAAAAAGGTGTCCAAACACTAATAAAAATTATAACACATTTAAGACACCTAAATAGACCAACATCTAACTTTTGAACCTACCAAATTCGTGATTAAGACCTCAAAACTATAAAAATAAAATAAAAAATTTGAATTTAGCATTTTGGCAAGAGGGGTCAAATTTAAATTTTATGAACACATAAGACCTATAAATGAATCCTAAATGATATTATAGGTGACTAATACCCTCATAAGACTCAATAATAATGAAAAACATCCAAAATTGATCATATGGAGTGATGCTCCTATATCATAGATGGTAGCAAAAATTAGAGGATCCATTAGTATATGGCTGATATGTGATAGGAGGGGTTTGATAGAGCCATCAAAGAGATATATACTTATACATATGAGCCATAAATTATATGGTTTATGGGGAATTTATATGGTGGTTGTATTTTCAAATTCATTTTCATTGTGAGAGGATGTCATTGTGACTCGATATAGGACCACACTATGTTATATTACATGTCACCACAATTTTATAATTGAGAGGTATAGGTTTGATTGTGTGTAGAGTCAGTTTAGGTGGAAATAAGATGTACTTTATGGGCCACATTATATTTCACATTTGACATGAGAGATTAGTGAGTGGGGGCTTCCTATTCTAAAAACAATAGTAGTGGGACTATTTTAGATAGTACGGTCAATGGCCTAGGGATATGAGGGAGGGGTGGTAGAGTCAGGAGTCACTAGGACCTATGTGGCATGGTGGTTATAGTTAGTACCTATATGATTTACCAAACATATGCCTTTAAGAGGTGAATATTTAAGGCCATGCCAAAGACAACATATACAAGTGAGGCTAGCACCTTAATATGTATAGGGGTAGGGAATGAGGCCAATAAAGGTAGTTATTCATATTCAATAACTATTACAATAGGTAACATTATAACAAGTGGTGCATAGGGTTCTATATTATGGCTCAAAGAACATTAACATTGGTAGTAATGGCATCAATAATAACAATGATGGGTCCTCAAAGCATGATGTTAATATGAGAAACGGCCCTGATCTAGATGTAGAGGAGGGGTAAATGGATGTGCAGGATACACTAGTGACCCTTACTATCATAGGAGTCTCAAGAGAGGCATCATGCTAAATAGGGCCATCTCAATTAAGGATTTTAGATGACACTCAGGATACTATAGAGACATTTGAGAGGGAGATTTTAGCCATAATTATAAATATATTTAGGCTAGATAAGGACGTCACTGAGTTATGATGGTAGTTATCAGGAGCCTGGGGTGAGGCTATTAGGTTACATGACCTCATTATAGAGTAAGACACTATAGTCATATAAAATGCAAAAACTGGTAACTTGAGCATGGATAATGACACCCAACCTATAAGTACCTCTTGCTTGTTTTCATGGCCCTCATAGGCTTGTTTTCACTTATTCTCAATCATCTATAGCCTTCCAAAATTAACCCTAACTGATCGAGGACCCTATTTTCATGATTAATCCATTCCCTTAGGCCTTATCTACCCAAGATAATAGTGGCACACTAGGACAATAACACCAATTCCACTCCTATCTACTTTTGGCACTATTTTCCAAGCTCATTTTTGGCCCTAACAGTCAATTTATTTGGCTCTACACCCTTCTCCTTGTCAACCTAATATAAGAATATTCAATCCATGACTAATAGATCCCTATAAAAACCCATTCAAAAATAATTTGGAAAGGGTTGGTAAATCTTATCAAGAAAACAAGAATACAAGTGAAACCACTCAGGCAATCTTCCCTATTCTCTACATACAACCATCCAGTATAGTCCTAAGCACATCTAAATATTTGCACCAATCCTTATCCACCTCAAACACATATAGTTTAGAAATTTTTGCATTCTCATTTCATAATTTCACCAAGTACTTTTTGTTGTTCCCAAAATCCGTCACTTATTTTTGGGGGACAACATATCAACTATTTTGGTCCTACAGGCTAAAATTCTTTTTTCCCTTTTCAAAAAATATTCTGAGCATCCAAGTTCTTCCATTATTCAAGCATTTTCAGTCAAGGGACTCACAGGTTCAACAGGTTCAACAACTTAAATAGGTGGGCTCTCATAAAGGAACAACTTCCAAACACTTAGGCATTTTCAAGGCTGGTTCAATGCCGAGGTTTAACCAAAAGGTCCATCGGTAGGCTTCAAACAAATGGAATGAACCATTGAACCATTAAACCCCACTTCAGCAAGGTTTAAAGATTCAAAAAGAGTTAAGCACTCAACAAGTTCAAAGAAGTTCAACCAATTCGAAGAGTTCAACGAGTTTGAAGACTTCAACAAGTTCTAAAGTTCATTAAGTTCAGTAGACTTAAAGAAAAGAAGACTTCGAAGAAGAAAGATTGAACCATTAAGCCATCGAACCTTGAACCAAAAGAGTTCAAATTTCAAAGGTTCAACGAGTTCAATAAAGTTCAAAAGACTTAGAAAAACAAAGGATTTGAAGAGCAAATAATGAACCATTAAACCTTGAACCAAAAGAGTTCAAAGTTCAAAGGTTTAACGAGTTCAACAGAAAAGAAAAGGATCCAAAAATTTTGAAGGACCAAAAGATTCAAAGAATGAGAATGGATCGTTGAACCTTGAACCAAAATGGTTCAAAGTTCAAAGGTTCAAGGAATTTCAAAATTCAAAAAGAAGCTTCGAGCAAAGGAAGGAAGTGGAAGATTCTAGAGACAAGTTCAAAGAGATGGTTCAACTGATTGAACCAAGGAGCTGATAGGACCACCTAAACCATTCAACCATTGAACCAATGCACTCTCATGGTTTAAAGGTTCAACATGGTTTGAGCGACCAAGTGACCAATGATGTCCCCGTGAACATTAAATTTAGGGTAATAAAATATTTATTGTTTTTCAAATATGGTGCAGACCTAAAAATAAACTCAGTGACCAGCCAAAGAAGGAGCCAAAAGAGCTAGCTGAAAGTGAGAAGATAGTCTGAGAGCTTAGATCATGAGGAAGAGACAAAATACAACAAGGAAAGAGGGAATGATGCAGAAAGACTAGAAATATCTGTGCAAGAGTTATTTCTAGTAGGTGAAATAGTCCACTAGGTGGACATCAAAGAGCATGTGCACTTAAGGACATGACCTATTTTTCTCCATAAAGTAAAGGTGAAGAGGACAACCATGTAAATATCAGGAAGAGGACTAGGCAACCCATACTTTGGAGGAGACATTTGAGATGAATTGACATGCCACAGTTAAGGCCGATGCCCTGTTCTAGCATGACCCCTTGATAGAATTGAAAATGCATTCAAGGCATTGAATGTAGCATGGGCCATTCCATGAAATAAAGTTCTCAAGTCTTTTTTAAAGTGTTATATATTATAATATCTTATTTTATGCACAAGAGATCTCTCTGTTAAAGAAACAAAACTCTACCCAAATTGAAAGGCATTTCTTGAGACTTTGAGTCCAGATTGTTAATCATATTTCTTTATTTGAATGAGAAAACAAGTAACCTTTCAGACTTTATGCTAGAATAGCTTGTGTTATTTATAAAATTGTTCTTATGTCTGTTTCCTAGAAGTATTCTTGTCCATTTAATTTAACATGCATAACTAGTGAAAGTAATCAGGAAGGTATCCTGAAGCTGACTATGGATAGACTTTGTGCTACCACAATTGTCTTTAGCATGTTTGTTTTTCTATTTATGTGTAAAGGATCTTGGGATGACTTTGTGCCCCCATTATCCTTCGTATATTTTGTTGGGTGAATATTTTGTCAGCCAGCTAACTGGTGACCAAAATAGTTCCTATCACCATAGCATAGGGAGATCAATCGGCCAGATGTGTAGGTTTACTGCATCAGCAGGGGACAGATCTCTCCTCTCATCAAGATGAGGTTCACTATAGATATGCAGGAGATGCAAGAGGTTATATACCATATATATATAAGCATGAAGTAATACACAGGGGGTAAGACAAACCATCCATCTCTCTTTTTTTAGAGATGATGCTGATAAACAAGGAAGAAATCTTGGGTGATGGGGAAGGTACTTCTCTTCTTTCAGAAGCAACTTTCAGCCAAGAGCTAGATTCCTTCCTAAATAGTAGAAATCTTGGTGCAATGACAGAAGGCACTTCTCTTCTTTCAAAAGTGTTCTTCAACAGGTAGCAAGAATCTTTTAGGTAGCAAGTAACCGGTAATAGGGGTGCTGAGTGATGAGCAACTTGAGAGAGAAAGACACGAAGAATAATGGGGGCACCACATCATCCCAAGGCTCTTTACACATGAAAGGAAAATGCAAACACACTAAAGGTACTTATGGGGGCACAACGTCATCCCATAGTTGGCCTTTAAGACACCTTCCTGATCACCTCCACTAGTTCTACTTGTTATATCAAATGGACAAGAAAGCTCCTAGGAAATAGACATATGAAAAATCTCTTAAGATAGCACAAGCTATAACAGCACAAAGTCTACAAGTAACTTGTTTTCTCATTTAGATAAAATAATATGAATTACAATCTGAGCTCAAAGTCTCAGTAATGCCTTTCAATTTGGGCAAATTTTTGCTTCCGATAATCAAAAAAGGTCTCTCATGTACGATCAAAGAGATTACAATATATAGAGATCAGGGGAGACTTGGCACTTTGTTTAATAGAATGGCCCATGATATGCATTCAATGTCTTGAATGCATTTTTGGCTCTATCAGAGGGGCATGATGGAACATGGTAGTTGCCTTAACTTTGGCATATTAATTCATCTCCTCTATCCTCTTTTGGGTCTAGATCACCTGGTTAGTTCTCTCTGATGTTTGTACAACTGTTTACTTCATCATTACTTCCAGGGGGACAAACAGTCATGTCTTCAAAGTTTAAGATCTCAAGAAGCTGCCTTACAGACTATCTACCTACTGTGATTAATTACTGCATAGATAATCTTGATCTTTCCCCTTTTTGCTTCATGGTTCTCCCTATCGGCCATTCTTTCTTTCACCCTAAAGGCCTTTGAATGTACTCAAGTTCGCACTTCATTTGAAAGCCAATAGTTAGTTGGTTGTCCTAAATTTGGAGTGTGTAGGCCCATCATCCTCCTCTATAATTTCCCGTGCTTTGGCCACTTGACAATTGGCACTTTCCGCTTATGAAAAGGCGAGGCCACGCAGTAACATCTGCACAACTTTGAGAAGCTTTAGGTCATTTGAGAGTCCTATGGAAGGTGACACGTGGCAACTTTTGCTACATTCTAAATGCCTTTAGAAACACTCAGGACTCATTTTGGATTCACACGGATGACGACACGTAGTACGTTCCACTTGTTTGTGTGCTTTACCCGAGACCCACCACAGTCCTTGCTCAAGATAAAAGCCAAAAGAAGCTACGAACATTGCCACTTATCACTTTTTGCTGAATTACAATGGACACATGGTGACCCATGATGCTTCCTGAGACTAGAATATAAAGTTTCCCAGCGGATGACACATGGCATCTTTCGTGTGACCCTGTGACTTAAACAGAAACCTGCAAAAAAGAAATACCCACGCGTTGAACCTTAAGAACTGTTGAAACTTTGAAGCCTCAGATGGAGACACTTGGAGGATTTTGACAAGCTCTAGTAGGGATAGGTGGCATCTTCCACCACAATTAGAAACAAATTAGAAAGGGGCTTAGACGATGACACGTGGTAGCTTCTGTTGACTCATTATTTTTAGGCACACCTTTGAACTTACTTCATTTAAACCAACAGATCAAACCAAGTGCATTGGACCATTTAGTTGTTGAACCCATTGAAGCTTGTCACTGATATTGAACCTTGAACTCGTTGAACCATTAAACCAAAGTGGTTCAAGGTTCAATGGTTCATTGGTTCAACGGTTCATTTTCTGCTTAGAAACTTGTCGATGAACCCATTTTGGTTAAACCAAAACATTGAACCAGCCCTAAAAGTGTCCAAGTGCTAGAAACTTATCCCTTTTGCTTGAACTCACCTACAGATTCCTTTGAACCTATTGAACCTGCTAGTCCTTTTATTGAAAAAGCTCAAAAAATGAGGAATTTGACAGCTTAGAACAAAATTTTAAAAAGGGAAGAGACATATTTTGGCACTACAGGACCAAAATAGCTCATATGTTGTTCCTAAAAATGAGTGACATTTTTTAGGACCAACATATTTCACTCTTTGGCAGTTGAGGTGGAGACTTTATGCTACACTTCATCCTGCTGTGTTACTACACCCTGTTATATTTACTACCCAGGAAGGAATATGGCTGTTGACTAAGTATTACTTCTGAAAGAAGAGAAGTACCTCTAATAATCACCTAAGATTTCTCCTTTGTTTGTGAACATCATCTCTAAAAAAAGAGAGATGGATGATGTTATCTTACCTTGAGTGTTATTTTTAGCTTATATATTTATAATATATAGCACCTTATAGTTATAAGGAACCTCCCCTTGATGAGAGGAGAGATTTGTTCCCTTTTGATGTGGTCAACCTATGCATTTGGCCAATAAATCTTCCTATGCTATGGTTGAAACACCTATTTTTCCCATCAGTTAGCTAGTGACAAAATATTCACCCAACAGTTTTTGGTGACTCTACTGGGGACACTACAATTTTGCATAATTTGAAGCCTCAAGATTCAAATTGAAGCATCACTTGTGTCTTATGCATTATCATTATATCCTTATCCATTTCCATTATATACTTTGAGCTACAAAACTAGAGACGCTGGAGATCGAGCATTTCATTTCAAAAGTCATTTCTCTGCCAGCTCCATGCCAATAGTTTTTGGTGACTTTGCTAGGGAAGAATGAGTAGTTTTAGTCCTTTTCCATTACCATTTTCCTCCACTTTCATGCCAATAGTTTTTGGTGACTCTGCTGGGGAAGAATGAGTAGTTTTAGTTCTTTTCCTTATCCATTTTCTCCACTAGAGACGCAACAATTTTGTGCAATTTGAAGCCTCAAGATTCAGATTGAAGCATCACTTGTGTCTTATCCATTATCATTATAGCCTTATCCATTTCCATTATATACTCTGAGATGCAAAACCAAAGATGCTAGAGATTGAGTGTTTCATTTCAAAATTCAATTCTCTGCCACCTTCATGCTAACAATTTTTGGTGATTCTGCTGGGGAAGAATGCACAGTTTGAAGCCTCAAGCTTCAAATTGAAGAAATTCTAGTTCTTTTCTATTTTTATTTACAATTTGGTAGATCCATGCTATAAAAGAAGCTAGAAATCTCAAGGTGTTGTTGACCCTATTTTTTAGTTGGTGCAATAGAGCAATTTTGATTTGTTTCCTCCACAACCTCACCTTCAATGAACTAGGGGTCTTCCTCCGACCAACACCAAGTCACCAATATAAGGTAGAGCTTCTTTTTCCTCTACTAGCAGAGCTTTGCCTATACATACCCCACCAAGATTTGTTATCCCCCATTTCTATAGTCATACAATGGTAGTTTAAGGCCCCTAGGGTAACTGTTTTGGCCCACTCAATTTAACTTCACCTATACATGAGATACCATGAAATTCAATGAAGAATTTCTCTAAATTATTTGACGATGGGAGAGTTCATCTTGATGAACATATTGTAGCCTTTAGCATTGCTTGTCGCATGATAGGTGTGGAGTATGAGGATGTAGCAGTCATGCTATTTGTAGAAACACTACAAGGCACTACTGCAGACTAGTTCTATCATCTATAAGCTCAGACTGTGACTGACTAGAACACCCTCAAAGCTAAATTCAAAGTTAGGTTCAAGCATGCAAAAGATGTGCATGCCCTACTAGCTCAGCTCACACAAATGAAGAAAGAACCTCATGAACCTATGAGGGACTTCATTTCCAAGTTTGACAAGTTAAGGAATAGAATTCCTACAATTGTTTAGCCAATAGTTGAGAATCTCAAATGCTTCTTCATCAACTCTCAGCTTCCTAAAGTGAGTTTCTTGTTGAGACAGGCTGGTCACATAGACCTTATTGCAACTTAGGATTTGTCCACAGAGGTGGAAGATGATCTTATCTTGGTAGGAAAGATAAGAAGAGATCCTAACAGAGGAAAATCTTCTTCATCCTCTGAATATCCATCTACAGGCACCATTGATCCAATGGTGCAAAATCTAACAAATGAGTTACTAGCTCTCAAAAAGCAAATGGCGCAAGGGATGTCTACCCCTCCTTCATAGAGATATACCATGGAGGACATTCCCTAATCAGTCATACCAAGGCAATGCTACTAGGAATCAAGGGCAACCAAATCATCTTCCTCCCCCTTAGGGGAAACTTGTTATTGAAGCAGCTCCAACCAACTCAACAGTTGGATATCTCAAAACAGAATTTGATTTTTTCTTCCAGCCTGAGTTGAACCCAGAAGATGATGCTAATCTCTTTGTAGTAGACCAAGAAGAAGCAGTTAGTGACTCAAACATTGGTTTCCTAAATTACCAAGATGAACCTAGAAGTAAAGGTGAAGCATTTGATGGATCATACACTATATTTACCTGGTCTTAGAACCAGTCAACCTAGCAAGCTGATAAGAGAAAATTTGGGGAGTAATCTTAACCAATATTTTTAATTACTAAATGGCAGACTACTCTACCTTTTCAATCAAAGGACCTGGTAATCACTAAAAAAATAAGTACCCCAAATGTTCCTGAACCTTCTACTTCAAATTTGTAGATCAGTCCTACACTCCCAAAAAACTAGAAGGATGAACTTCCTTCCCCTGTTCCTAATTCATTTCAGACATTTGACATAATCGACCATGTCAAGAAAACCAAAATTCAAATGTCTAAATTTGAATTCTTGTAATCCAACCTTGAGTAGTTGGATAAGTTGGTTCATTATGTAAAGAATAAAACCGTCCCTACATGACCAACTATTGCAAAGGTGACTCTCACATCCACCTAGAATAACCTTGTCATTACTCCTCTAGCTACCCCTAGGAAGATATAACCATTTTATGTCTCCTTGTTGATAAATGGACATCAGCTAAATAATTGCATCATAGACTCAGGTGCATCTAACAACATCATGCCTACCAAAGTGGTAGAATCTCCTGGTCTCACACTGACCAAGACATTTGGGAGATGTTTCTCCATGGAAAACAAACAAGTGCCACTTCTAGGACAAATCAAGGATGCCCAGTTTGCATTTGTAGAATTTTCAAAAAAGAGGATTAAAATGATAGTCCTGGTGGCTGATGTCCCAACCTCCAATGGCATCCTTCTTGGTCAAATTTTTTGCAAAGATGTTGGTGGAGAAATAAGCATGTACTTGTCTGAAGTGAGGATATCAATTAAAGGCATTATGTGGAGGCTACTTCCTGAGAAAGAGGCAAAATATATTGTCACCCAAACATCAACCCCTAAAGCTTAAATTTTATTTGTGATCCACACATCCCTTCTCAGGGATAACGATACACTACTACCACGTGTTTGACTAGGTTTGCCTCAGGTGATACCAATAGGACTGGCCATCATGCCAAAAGCTCTAGAGTGATCTGGGTCCTCTTCCAGACCACTATGTGGCCCAGGGACTAAAGTACTTGAGGTGAACCTAGTTGGACACATGGCAACAGTGTATCACTATCCCTGAGAAGGGATGTGTGGATCATGCCCACCAACTTTCATGGGACTCAACCTCGAGACCTAGCTCTAATACCAATAAAAGGACTGGTCATCATGCCAAAAGCTCTAGAGTGATCTAGGTCCTCTTTTAGACCACTATGTGGCCCAAGGACTGAATCACCTGAGGTGAACTCGATCAAACACATGGCAGCAGTGTATTGCTATCCCTAAGAAGGGATGTGTGGATCATGCCCACCAACTTCTGTGGGACTCAACCTCGAGACCTAACTCTGATACCAATAGAAGGATTGGCCATCACGCCAAAAGCTTTGAAGTGAATTGGGTCCTCTTTTAGACCACTATGTGGCCTAGGGATTGAAGCACCCAAGGTGAACCCAGTCAAACATGTGGCAATAGTCTATCGCTATCCTCGCTATCTTTAAAGGTTGGTTCAACATCGAGGTTCAACTAAAAGGTCCATCGGTAGGCTTTAAACAAATGGAATGAACCATTGAACCATTGAACCCTGCTTCAGTAAGGTTCAAAGGTTCAACGAGTTTAAAGGTTCAAAAAGAGTTAAGTGCTCAATGAGTTCAAAGAAGTTCAACCACTTCAAAGAATTTAACAAGTTAGAAGACTTCGACAAGTTCTAAAGTTTAATAAGTTTGGCAGACTTAAAGAAAAGAAGACTTCAAAGAAGAAAGATTGAACCATTGAACCATTGAACCTTGAACCAAAAGAGTTCAAAGTTCAAAGGTTCAATGATTTCAATAAAGTTTAAAAGACTTAGAAAAATAAAGGATTCGAAGAGCAAAGAATGAACCATTGAACCTTGAACCAAAAGAGTTCAAAGTTCAAAGGTTCAACGAGTTCAACAGAAAAGAAAAGGATCAAAAAAGTTTGAAAGATCAAAAGAGAATTATTTCTATGCTAAATTGCTTTCTACATTCAAAAGATAGAGAAATGAGAAACTTAAAGAAAAAGGGATGAGGGTTTATACGTACCCAGATTGTAGACGTTGCGCACTAGAATTCAAATGATAGAAGGTACTCCTCTTTGGCTGTGGAGGAATGACACCTAAAAGAGAAAGACACTAAACACGAAGAATGTTAGATGACAAAAGAGTGGACTGCCAAGCAAGAGCTTGGTCCTAGAAGCACAAAGACTTCTTGGAGGATGTCAGTCCACTGTTAAAACAGAATGCTGATTAGAAATAGAAAGTAAGAAATGATGAAAAACAAAAAGAAATAACTTAAGACAAATGTGTACCTGTTTAGAAGTTGTCTGCCTTTACACAGTCGCTGAGGTCGGGGGTGTTGCCAGCATCAGTCAGGAAGGTCACCAACGTCGGTTATACTGCCGACGTCGGTAGGGGTACTAGCCGAGGTCGATCGGGGTAGTAGTCAGAGACGGGTCAGGCCAGGTTTCAGGACTGTGGACAGGGTCTATGGATGCGCAGGTTAGATTGTGGTTTTGTCTGAGGGTTAGGGAGGTCTGTTCAGAGGTCTGAAGGATTGCTTGGAGGTCTAAGGAATTTGTCTTGGGTCTGAGGGACTGAGAGTATTGTCTAGGACTAGACTGAAAGGGTGACAGGGTAAAGGGAAGATGGATGGGAGACAGGGGTCTGAGAAGGCTTTTCAGCCTCTCAGGGAAAGGATAGGGTTAGTGGTAGACAGTGGATTAGAGATAACTAAAATTAGATGAAATAATGAAATAAAATAATGAAATTGCTTACCTTTTTGCTTGTTGACTGAAGAATGGGAGACCCTATTGTTGGAGCTGTGGAAGCCCTGTTGCAAGAAGAAATGACTGATGTAGAGTGCCTGTACCTACTGCTACTACTGTACGAGGTTGAGAGAAAGGAGAATGCAAATGCCAAAGTGCCAAGAGGATTTTGTTCACAGGGGGGGCCTTGCAGAATGGTTGTAGAAAACCGTTTTGAAGGTTGCCGATGCCGGCAGAACCACCGACGTCAGCCGAATAATGACCGATGTCGGTGAGGTCAGAATGGGCACAGAGGCTAAAATTAGCCTCTGTCCATTCTTACATGTCGTCGGGTCAAGGGGCCGTGGGAAAATGGTTGAAGAGGACATAAATGGATGCGGGAAGAAGGATAAAGGGTAGATTTGGGCCATAAAAGCTAGGAGAGAGGCGGGGGGATCCAAGGTGGCAAGGGTGAGGTGGAAAGGGGACCACTAAATTAAAATGTTTAAGTTATTTTAATTTAATGAATGGAGGGGACTAGGACAAGGGTTAGGACATGGGTCGAGGCAGACAAGGGGGGAGAACGAAAGATGACCAAGGTGCAGACACATTTCTGGTGTTTACATTTGCCCCTTTTTGTCTTGTTGGTTGTTCTTGACAAACTGCAAGACAAAAATAGGAGTTGGCTGCCCCAAGAATGGGATGAGGTGTTCCCCCCTCAAAGCGAGAGTCGAGAGAAGGGAACCAGAGATCGAGTGTCAATTTGATAGAGAGATGGATAAAGAGAGGGTGAGTGAAAACGCTACAATAGTTGTGATTACGCGTATACCACTTCACGGGATGGTCAGGTCAAATTGTTGCATGTCGAGGGTTGAAGAGTGCCAAAATTGAAATAACTAGGCCCCAAAATTTAGTCGTCTACTGATCGAGTTATTCAATCTAAGCTGAAGCTCCAAATAGTCATCGTGTTCCAGGTATCCTAGGCTCAAGAAGTGCTCCCAGAAACACAAAAATGCCACAAGTAGTAGGGATCAACTGGCTCGCGATCCTATACTTGTGAAGGTCAAAAAAATAGTCTGTGCACAATTTGGCTAACCATTCGTGAGGTAGCATACATGCAAAAACAACCAAGGCAACATTGTCTTGGAAGTGGTCATGGTCAGAGGAGATAGGCATGATCTCCAATGGTCTTTGGTCAAGGTGGATGGATGGACGAAAGGATGTGGCCGAGCTAACCTCAGAAGACGTCATGTGATCTGAGTGCTGCCTACATAGCCCTTGTGTGAAGGGCCTCAAGCCAATGTAGTTCTCCCTAAAAGGGAGGAAGGGTCAAAGAGATTGATTGGTCTTGGTCAAAGTGGTTGATAGACTGGTCTTGGTCAAGGTCAAGGTCGAGGATTGGTTTTGGTCGAGGTCAAGATCATGGTCAAGAGGAGGAACGGTTTGCCCATCAGAGAGATGAACAAATGAGGGTGGTCGAGCTAACCTCAGAGGACGTCGTGTTATCTGAGTGCTACCTACATAGCCCCGATCATAGGGCCTCAGACCAATGTAGTTCTAGTTGAGAAGATTGGTCAATGATTGGTTTGGTCATGTGTCGAAATGATGAGGATAAGATGATGCTACAGCATTTTCCAAATGGTGTATTTTGTAACATTGGTCGATGATCCTTCATCCCTAGCAATTGTCCATAGTCGTGATGGATATATGCTAAAAATGAATTGAGGTCTATTTATGCTTCAGCAAGTATTGGTTTATGCTTAACATAAATTGTGTCTGGTCGATAGTTTCCATGTGTATTGTTGTCCATAGAAACTATGTGAAAATGGACTATGATGATGATGGTGTCATGATGCTGGTCTGAAAATGGTTTGGGTTTGGTGACCAAAGGTGAAAAGAAGGTGAAAGGTAAATTGCTTTTTCATTGACAAGGACCAGAATGATAGCATAGATAGGGGTTGTTAGAACCCAGAGCCCCATTCATGCGTTGTGTCGTTGACCATGAATTGTGTTAAAATAGTAATCGAATCACTTTGACATTAAAGTGAGCTCGAAGTCCCTTGAGTAGGTGTTAAGAGGAGGATGGGGTAACCTGTTTTAAGAGCAGGGATAACCTTGCCCCTTTTTATAGGAGACCCTGAGACAACTACAAGCCAAGTCCATGACCTGTTTTTTTTTTTTTTTTGGGTGCAGACTGATCGATGTGGGAAGTCTACATAGAGATGTCATTTTGCTTTGTGGTCATTGGTGAAGCTGATTGATGTGAGAAGCTTCTAAGAAAGGTGTTGTTTGTAGCAAGATTTAGTCATAGCCATCCTTCGATGGAGTGGTCTATATTTTTGCTTTATATAATGTTTGAATAGCTGTCCTTCGAGGCATCAGTCTATTAGCTACATCAATGATAGTACAGCTATCCTTCAAGGGAGCAGTCTGTCTTTTGATTTGATTTTGTGACCTTGGATATGTTTTGACATCTTTTTTTTTGACAAAATTTGGAGTCATGGACAAGACTATAGAAGTTCAAGGGCTCCCTTTTATTAGGACAAAGCATCCATACGTTATAAAAGGGTTATAGAGGACTTGTTAAGGGGATAGGGTTGAAAGGAATGAGGATTAGAAGGATGGGGATTGCTCAAAGGATGAGCTCAAGTTAAATGTCAAGTGGACGAGTACTTGACTAACAGAAGAATGGTCGCAGATGCAATGCATTAAGAGGCTCAGGTTCTGGCCGTCCGTCAAGAGAGGACAGACGATAAGTCCCTGACCCATACTTGTGCGTGATGATGAAAGGTTCGAGCCAATTAGGGGTGAATTTGCCTCATTTACTTTGCTCCATATTGGTCATGTGCTAATTGATGACGGATGGGTTGATGATTGATATGGTCGTTGATTGGTTGATACGGTGGCTGATTGGTCGAGACTGGTTGAATGTTTTGATAAAAAGGTTGGTTGAATGTTTGGGTTTGAATGTTTGGTCGAGGTCATGATTGATGATTGGTCGATGTCTGGTCGATGGTCTAGTCAATGCTCTGGTCAATGTCACTATCAATGTCTAGTCATGGTCAATGTCTGGGTGAATGTCTGGATTGATGATTGGTCGATGGTTGGTTGATATTTGTCGATATTTGGCTGGTTGATGTTTGGTCATTGGTCTGGTCAAGGTTATGATAGTCGGTATAAAGTCAAACTCTCCCCAGTCGTTTGGTGGTAAGAAGAATGTCTACCACCTAGTGTAGATGATCAATGGGATGGAGAGAAGATGAGAAGGAGAGCTTGGGTACCCCACCTGGTTGATAGATTTAGGGGACCCAAGCGAATGACATTTAGGCAGTGAAAAAGCTAGGAGGGATGGAAACCACCGACTCCATAGGTGAAGGAGGAGCAATGGGTGAGCCTGGAGGAGATTGGTCAATGGTTGGCTTGGGACAAAGGTCTGAAGGGGCCTGAGTGGGGTCGTGATATCCTAGGCCATACCGTTTCTTGGCATCGTCATCGTTGAGCGGCTCGATGGGCTGATGGGAGCCCTGCTCATAACATCTGAAACTAAAACCTTTCCATGCACACCTATAAAGGTAAGTGTGTGCAAAGGTGGGGTTGCCAAGAAATGAGAAGTCTGATGTGAAAGGTTGGGGTGAAGAGAGAGGATTGCCATTGGTAGGAGCTTGATTGAGCCCCCCATAGACAAGGTTGGTTCGGAGGTGAGGAGGACCATAAGGCACAACCATCCTGATCTGATGGTCGTAACTAAGGCTAAGATGAAGGCATCCATACTCTTGTGGAGTTTGGAACATGTCTAAGGCCAACAAGCAATATTCCTCCAGAGAAAGTCATTGGAAGATGTCTTCCATGGGGTCTTTGGTCATTGCTTGAAGAGGAGGGGTAAGGGCGACCGCCGATTGCGAACTAGTCGAAGCTTCTGTGGATGGAGGCGGTGCCGAGGTTGATGGTTTGATGGGAATAAGAATGTCATTTGGACGGTAGGTTGTGTTACAAGTCTTGAAGGGTGAAGGGTCAGCAGGAATGGTGTGGACTTGACCGTCATGCTCAAACTTCACACAACAGTGGAGGGTGGAGGGGACACAGGCCATGGCATGGATCCAAGGTTGGCCCAGCAACATGTTGTATTGAAACTCTCATTCGATGATATAGAAGAGCTCTGGGACTGTGCGTGGACCAACACGAATGTGAAGGATGACTGTGCTAATGGTCATGGCGGTGGTGTCATTGAAAGAGTGCAAGATCATGTCAGTTTTGGAGATGCAATTCTTGGGAAGAGCTAATTGATCAAAGGCATGGGTGGAGATAATGTTGATGCTAGCACCTCCATCGATCATAACACATTTAATGTGTGTCCGATCAACATAGGTAGTGATGAAGAGGGCGGCGTCCTGATCTTCCGTGTTGGATGTGGGAATCTCAAAATCGCTGAATGTGATGGAGGCAACAGGAGATAAAGACTGGATGAGGGCAGTGAGTGGTTGGGGGTCCTCAGGTTAGACCTCCGCTGCCTACAAGGCTCGGATGAGGGCTTGACGATGTTAAGGCGAGGTTTGAATGAGGTCATAAAGGGACATCTTCACAGGCATCTGGTGAAGCTGTTTCAACATGGAGTCATGAATCGGCCCGAAAGAGGAAGAAGAAGGCTGAGATGCGTCGAGGATAGAAATTTTAGGCTTGGGTGCTAGAGGTGGCTTGACGAAAGGGTAGGTCCAAGGAATGGTGGCTTTTTCTTTTGCCTTGTCCTTTTGTGACCTAGTGGTTATATGGATAGCATCGATTTCAAAGATAGGAGGTGAAGAAGAGGTCATGGTCTATTGGTGAGATGTTGATGTGGTTGAAGAGGTTGGATGGGAAGGTGTCGAGGTTTGGTCAAGAGTGTCCTCAAGGAGAAGAGTGTCCTTCTCCATATAGTAGTGAATGATGGCCTTGAGGGCATAGCAAGTCTCGGTATCGTGTCTTGGCGTACGATGGTATAAGCAAATCTTTGTGTCATCGAACTAGGAGGGCTTGGACCCGAGAGGTTGGAAAGGCCTGATGGGTGGAAGGGTTATGCTGGAAGTCTACAAAAGTTAGTGTAATATCAATGAGTATGAGCCCACTAAAGGGTCCGTGCTGGTTGATGTATGCAATGCAGGTGACTTTTGCTTAGGCGAAGCTGGAGGAGGTTTTTGTACCACCTTGTGGGTTGATGGTGTGGTGACAGGCAGAGACGGCACTTTCTTCGTGAGAGGTGCTATCTTTTTAGGAGAGGGTAGGCTGGAGGTAGGAAGAGGAAGCAAAGGAGGCAACTGGTTTTGATTGGAGGTCAGAGTGGGAAGGATTTTGGTTAGGGTCGAAGGATGGGGGCCCAAAATGGAAGGTAATGGTGACGGGGGACGAGGCATTCGCTTTTGTGGTCTGGCAGTCTTCTTTGACTTGGTTGGAAGACTACTACTGGTCGAGGTCTGGTCTAAGTCCACCTTCACTTGTGGGTGAGTGAGGGTAGAGACAAGGCGAATGCCAAGTGACTTGATAGGTTTAGATAGGGTAGATGCAGGTTTTGGTCTTGATGGGGTTGGTTGAGGTTTGGGAGTCTGGTCTTTGTTGAGAGTCTTGGGAGATTCTGCCTTGGGAGGATTGGTAGCATGAGACAAGGGGGCACAGGCATGTTGAAGGGCTTTAAGATGCTCTCACAATCCCTGATGCTCCACTTTCCTTGAAGGGAGAAGTCTGATTTTCTCCACTAGTCGGGAAAATGGTTGAGAAGATGTTGGATGAGGTTTGGGTCTTTGAGAAGATGTTGATGGTTGTGGGGCCGAAGATGAAATGGGTGTAGCAGTCTCAGACACATGGCATGATGAAGTCAGGGTAGATTTGTCCTTGGTTGGAGACGAAGGAGAGGCAGGTTCTTCCCTAGGTGGAGAAGCAACCGGAGAATGAGGCTCCTCAAGTGGGTAAAGGGCAGGGATGATGGTGCCCTCCACTTGCGATCGAGGAGTAGGAAGGGTCAGGTCCTCCATAGGCAGTAGGAAGGAGGATGGTGAGACTGTTGGTGCTGGTAAGGTTGAGGCATCCTCCAAGATGAGAGAGGTTGACAGAGAACTAACCAGGGAAAGAGGTTCGTCCACACGTGATGGACTGATAGATGGACTAACCTCTTGAGGTTGGTCGGGGATGAAGGGCGAGACCGTATTGACTGTTCGAATGTTGTGTTCATGAGTGTCGTCAATTAAGGTCTGGACATTGTTTTGAGTCAGGGGATGATTGGGGAATGGTTGCTTGAAGATGTCGATGCCCTGATTAGGAGGTGCATTGGGATTGTCTAGGACAAGGTCACCCTTTTCAAGCATGTCTTGGATTATGTTTTTAAAAGTTTTGCAATTTTCCATGTCATGTCCTTTAACACGGTGGAAGTTGCAGAAGTCATGTTCCCTATACCACGCAGGGATGGTGTGTGAGGGATCAAATTGTGGAGGTGGTCGAATCTGGGGGAGATTGAGAACCCCCTATTTAACAAGTTTTTCCAGCACAGATGTGTATGATTCTCTGAGAGGAGTATATCGTTGTTGTGCGTATCTCTACTAGAATTGGCAGGTGGCGCTCTAAGATGTGGATGGCTCAGGCTGACTGTTTGAAGGTGAAGAGGATGAAGGTCTAACGACCATAGTGTTAGCTGAGGCTTTAGACTTAGGATTGGATGATGATGGTTTAGAAGAAGAGGAGTCATTGGTCTTAGAGTTGGGATTCTTGCTCTGCAACTTGACTTTATTCTCCTCGATGGCACGTAATTCAAGTTTGTGGGCCATCATGAAGGCTTCATCGAAGGTGCGAAAGGTCTGAACCCGTAAGGTGGAAGAAATATGTCTGGTGCAGGCTTGGGAGAAGAGTTCAATAAGTTCAGGCTGGGGTAAGGAAAAGGAGAGTTGATTGATGAGGCCTCTCCATCGAGCAATGAAGTCAGCTATGGATTCATCCTCGAATTGACGGATAGAATAGAGGTCTGTCATTGAGACCTTCTTGGTGATGTTGATGGAGAAATGATCAAGAAAGAGCTAGGCTAGCTGTGTGAATGTGAAGAGGGAATGGCTGGCAAGGGAGCTGTACCAGTCAAGTGTAGCACTAGAGAGGGACATAGGAAACATGCGTAAAAGCAATGCATCATCATGGGTAATAACGTAACAGGCATGTCTGAATGCCCGTAAGTGTTGTTGTGGGTCTTCCTTGCTTTAAAAGTGAGAAAACTTTAGAAGTTCCCACTAGCTGGGATATGGCCTGATCGGGACAGAAGGATGAATGGGCAAATTGCAAATTTGCTCGTATGAGAGAGCATTGTGTGAGCCAGAAACGGAGGTCTCTAGGCTAGACATCTTGTCCATCAGTATTTTGATGATATCTACTGACAGATTGATGGGTGGAGCACCCCCTAGGTTGTAGGGTGCTTGGAAGAGGCTAGAGGAGGCATATGACATAGTTGGTTGTCCCTATAAGAGGGCAACGTAGGGATAAGTAGTCGTAGGGATAGAAGAGGAGAATAATGGTGGTTGGGTAGAAGGCATAGCTAAGCTTGATGTTGCCATAAGAGGTTGGATTGTGGTAACAAGGGCCAATGGATAGGAAGCCACCCTAGTGTTGATAGGAGCAAGGGTAGATGGAATAGAGATGACCAGGTTCTGGAAAGGAGTGGAGAGCGATTGAGTGGGCTGAGGTTGATAGGGGCCAAAACCCTGATGGAAGTGGACCCAAAGATGGAGGGAGAGGCCACACTTGGAAGGTTGGTTAAGGTCTGGTCATTGGTCGAGGTGATAGCTTAGGTGTCTAAAGGTTGAACTACAGACGCTGTCGATACGGCCATAGTCACGACAAGAGATGTCGGCATTCCATAAATCAGATTGCCCAAGGAGTCTCGCGTTCAGCTATGTGCAAGATAGTGCTGCAAGGATTTGATGTTGAGGTCCAAGAATCATGCAAAATCTTGGTCCCCTTCTGGGACAATAGGAGTTTGGGGCGGGGTTGGACGAGTAGGAGTTCTTTCAGTCTCCGAGTGGAACTCCATTATAGGACTGGTTATGGATGAGGTAGATGAAAGTGGTTGATGCCTCGCGTGGTTGACTAGAGCCTTGGCTTGACTACGAGTCAGAACCATTCAAGGCAAGAAAGGACGTCCTCACAAGCTCAAACAAGCAGATGAGAAGAAAAAAGATGAAGAGCACAAGCAAATCCTAAGCGTTAAATCCCTAGGAATTTATTAGGATCATGGTGGCTTATGCCTTAGAAATGTGTGTAGGAAGACTGAATTTTGAGTCAGGTCCTAGAAGAGGTAGTTTATGGATGGTTTCAGGTTTTTTTTAGGCACTCAAGAAGTCTGGGTTAGGTTTCGTACATGGCCTGGTGCTAAGGAGCAAGCTCCCCTCACTTCACGAGTCCAGTGGTAAGCTGGTCTCGCTTAGCCAAAATATACTTTCCCTATAGTCTAGACTCTGCCAGAGAACAGAGTGGGCTTTCCCCTTGGTGATGAAATCCAAGTAGGATCGCTGGGACGGGTAAGGTATCCGCTAGGGGATGAAATCCCAGTTGGGCCTTGTCTCAGGTAAGTTTGATGTTTAGATTTAGTGCAAGTGGTTTAGGTTGTGTAACATCAAGTGATCTACAATTAATTCAATATGCATTTTGTTAATTACTAAGTGTGGACTAATGCAAGCACAAGCAGAAATGGAATGCAAAGTGTTTTAAGCCCCAAGTCGAAATGTTAAGTTTGGATGAAAAACAAGTTGAGAAAGGGTTTGAGGAATATGATTTTTGACTAGTCTAGAAATGCAAGAAAAGAAAAGAAAAGTTCTTTTTATTCCTACTTATAATGTCATTTAGAAAAGAAAGAAGAGGTGAAAAGGGAAGATCCTAATGCACCCTATATGAAAAGAAGGAAAGAAACCCAAGGGAGACCCTAGGGTCCCACCGGGCGTGCCAGAATGTTTCTACGCTAAATCGCTTTCTACATTCAAAAGATAGAGAAATGAGAAACTTAAAGAAAAAGGGATGAGGGTTTGTACATACCCAGATTGTAGAGGTTGCGCACCAGAATTCAGATGATAGAAGGTACTCCTCTTTGGTTGTGGAGGAATGACACCTGAAAGAGAAAGACACTAAACACGAAGAATGTTAGATGACAAAAGAGTGGACTGCCAAGCAAGAGCTTGGTCCTAGAAGTGCAAAGGCTTCTTGGAGGATGTCAGTCCACTGTTAAAACAGAATGTTGATTAGAAACAAAAAGTAAGAAATGATGAAAAACAAAAAGAAAGAACTTAAGACAAATGCGTACATGTTTAGAGATTGTCTGCCTTTGCACAATCACCGAGGTCGAGGGTGTTGCCAGCGTCAGTCAGGAAGGTCACCGACATCGGTTATACTGCCGACGTTGGTAGGGGTACTGGCCGAGGTCGGTCGGGGCAGTAGTCAGAGACGGGTCGGGCCAGGTTTCAAGACTGTGGACAGGGTCTATGGACACGCAGGTTGGACTATGGTTTTGTCTGAGGGTCAGCGAGGTCTGTTCAGAGGTTTGAAGGATTGCTTGGAGGTCTGAGGAATTTGTCTTGGGTCTGAGGGACTGAGAGTATTGTCTAGGATTGGACTGAAAGGGTGACAGGGCAAAGGGAAGATGGACGGGAGACAAGGGTCTGAGAAGGCTTTTCAGCCTCTCAGGGAAAGGATAGGGCTAGTGGTAGATAGTGGATAGAATAGATAACTAAAATTAGATGAAATAATGAAATAAAATAATGAAATTGCTTACCTTTTTGCTTGTTGACTGAAGAATGGGAGACCCTATTGTTGGAGCTGTGGAAGCCCTATTGCAAGAATAAATGACTGATGTAGAGTGCCTGTACCTATTGCTACTACTGTACGAGGTTGAGAGAAAGGAGAATGCGAATGCCAAAGTGCCAAGAGGATTCTATTCGCAGGGGGGGCCTTGCCGAATGGTTGCAGAAAACTATTTTGAAGGTTGCTGATGCCGGTAGAACCGCCGACGTCGGCCGAATAATGACTGACGTTGGTGATGTCAGAATGGGCACAGAGGCTAAAATTAGCCTCTGTCCGTTCTTATACGCCGCCGGGTCAAGGGGCCATGGGAAAATGGTCGAAGAGGACATAAATGGATGCGAGAGGAAGGATAAAGGGGAGATTTGGGCCATAAAAGCTAGGAGAGAGGTGGGGGGATCCAAGGAGGGGATCCAAGGTGGCAAGGGTGAGGTGGAAAGGGGGCCACTAAATTAAAATGTTTAAGTTATTTTAATTTAATGAATGGAGGGGACTAGGACAAGGGTTAGGACATGGGTCGAGGCGGACAAGGGGGGAGAATGAAAGATGACCAAGGTGCAGACACATTTTTGGTGTCTACAAGAATGAACCATTGAACCTTGAACCAAAATGGTTCAAAGTTCAAAGGTTCAAAGAATTTCAAAATTCAAAAGGAAGCTTTGAACGAAGGAAGAAAGCCCAGAGACAAGTTTGAAGAGATGGTTCAACCGATTAAACCAAGGAGCCAATTAAACCAAGAAGCTAATAGGACCACCTAAATCGTTCAACCATTGAACTAATGCACTCTCATGGTTCAAAGGTTCAACATGGTTTGAGTGACCAAGTGACCAATGACGTCCCTATGAACATCAAATTTATGGTAATAAAATATCTGTTGTTTTTCAAATATGGCGTGGACCTAAAAATAAACTCAATGACTGGCCAAAGAAGGAGCCAAAAGAGCCATCTGAAAGTGAGAAAATAGCCCAAGAGATCAGATCATGAGGAAAAGACAAAATACAATAAGGAAAGAGGGAATGATGTAGAAAGACCAAAAATATTTGTCCAAGAGTTATTTCTAGTAGGTGAAATAGTCTACCAAGTGGACATCAGAGAGTGCGAGCACTCAAGGACACAGCCTATTTTTCTCTATCGAGTAAAGGTGAAGAGGATAGCTACACAAATATCAGGAAGAGGACCAGGTGGCCCATACTTTGGAGGAGACATTTGAGATGAATTGACATGCCACAGTTAAGGCTGATGTCCTATTCCAGCATGGCCCCTTGATAGAACTAAAAATGCATTCAAGGCATTGAATGTAGCATGGGCCATTCTATGAAACAAAGTGCCCAAGTCTTTCTTAGAGTGCTATATATTTTAATCTCTTATTTTATGCAAAGGAGATCTCTCTGTTAAAGAAGCAAAGCTCTGCCCAAATTGAAAGGCATTTCCTGAGACTTTGAGCTCAGATTGTTAATCATATTTCTTTATTTGAATGAGAAAATAAGTTATTGGGTGAATATTTTATCCCCAGCTAATTGATGGGCAAAATATATGTTTCCACCATAGCATAGGGAGATTTATTGGCTAAATGTGCAGGTTGACCACATCAAAAGGGGACAAATCTCTCCTCTCATCAAGGGGAGGTTCCCTATAAATATGAGGTGCTATATACTATATATATAAGCAAAAAATAACACTCAGGGGTAGGACAACACCATCCATCTCTCTTTTTTTAGAGATGATGTTCACAGACAAAGGAGAAATCCTAGTAAAATGATAAGAAGTGCTTCTCTTCTTTTAGAAGTGTTGTTCAACAAATAACAAAAATTCTTTCTGGAAAGTAACTGATAAGTAAATATAATAGGGTGCAATAACTAGTAGAATGAGGTGTAGCACAAAGTCTCCACCTCAACTGCCAAAGAGTGAAATACGAAGGACAATGGGGGCATAAAGTCATCCCAAGATCCTTTAAATAGAAATAAAAAATAAACACACTACAGACAATTATGGCAGCACAATGTCTCTCCATAGTCAGCTTCAGGACACCTTCCTTATTACTTCCACTAGTTCTTCTTATTTAATTAAATGGACAAGAATGCATTCAGGAAATAGACATAAGAACAATTTCCTCAAAAACACAAGCTATAACAACACAAAGTCTGAAAGGTCACTTGCTTTCTCATTCAGATAATGAAATATGATTAACAATTTGATCTCAAAGTCTTAGTAATGTCTTTCAATTTGGGTAGAGTTTTGTTTTTGATAACAAAAGGATCTCCTTTAAAACAATAAGAGAGATTACAATATATAGTAGCCAAGAAATACTTGGCACTTTTTTTCATAAAATGGCCTATGTTGTGCATTCAATGCCTTGAATGCATTTTCATTTCTATCAAGGGGCCATGCTGAAATAGGGCATCAGCCTTAACTATGGCATGTCAATTAATCTCAAATGTCTCCTCCAAATTATAGGTTGCTTAGTCCTCTTCTTGATATTTGCACAGTTGTCTACTTTGCCTTTACTTGATGAAGAAAAATAGGCCATGTCCTTGAGTGCTCATGCTCTTTGATGTCCACCTAGTGGACTGTTTCACCTACTAGAAATAACTCCTACACAAATATTTCTTGTCTTTCCCACTTGTTCTCTCTTCTCTTAACACATTTTATCTTTTCCTCATGATCTGAGCTCTCGGGCTATCTCTTCCTTTTCTACTGGCTCTTTCAACTTCTTCTTTAGCTGGTCGCTGAGTTTGTTCTAAAGTTCCATGCCACATTTGAAAATCAACAGTTATTTCATGACTTATAAACTTGACATTTGTGGGGACATCACTAGTCACTGGTCTCTTGAACCACTTTGAACATTGAACCTTTGAACCATGAGAGTTCATTGGTTTAATGGTTTGGGTGGTCCAAGCGGTCCCTTGGTTCAATCGACTGAACCATCTCTTTGAACTTGTCTCTAAAATCTTCCACTTCCTTCCTTTGCTTGAAGCTTCCTTTCAAACTTTGAAATTCCTTGAACCTTTGAACTTTGAACCATTTTGGTTCAAAGTTCAATGGTTCATTCTCTTTCTCAGAATCCTTTGGTCTTTTGAAGTTTCTGGATCCTTTTCTCTTCTGTTGAACTCATTGAACCTTTGAACTTTGAACCTTCTGAGGTTCAAGGTTCAACGGTTCAACCTTTCTTTCTTAGCTCTTTGAATCCTTTATTCTTCTAAGTCTTTTGAACTTTATTGAACCTTTGAACCTTGAACCATTTCAGTTCAAAGTTCAATGGTTCATTCTCTTTCTTTAACTCAATGGATTCTTTTCTTTTTTATTGAACTCATTGAACCTTTGAACTTTGAACTCTTTTGGTTCAAGGTTCAATGGTTCAATGGTTCAATCTTTCTTCTTTGAAGTCTAATTTTATGTAAGTCTTTCAAATCTGTTAAACTTTTTGAAGGGGTTGAACTTTGAACTTGTTGAAGTGCTTAACTCTTTTTGAAGTCTGTCGATGTCGTTAAACCTTTGAATCCATTGAACCTTTGAACCTTGCTAAAATGGGGTTCAATGGTTCAATAGTTCAACGGTTCATTCCATTTGTTTGAAGCCTACTGATGGACTTTTTGGTTGAACCTCGACATTGAACCAACCTTGAAATTGCCTAAGTGTTTGGAAGTTGTTCTTTTATGAGAGCCCGCCTGTTGAAGTTGTTGAACCCATTAAACTTGTGAGTTCCTTAGCTGAAAATACTTGAATAATTGAAGAACTTGAGCACTCAAAACATTTTTTGAGAAGGGAAGAGAGAATTCTGGCTTGCAAGACCAAAATAGTTGATATGTTGTCCCTAGAAATGAGTGACAGATTTTGGAAACAACAGCTGGCTCTAGTTGGGGAACTTCCATCGACTGTAAAAAAAATTGAAGGGAGTAGAATCCAGAATCTCCAGTGCCTTTAAGTGTGCCATTGGGCTACGGAGTAATGCTACCCAAAAAGAAAGGCACCAAAAAGAAATGAAAATGAACAACATAAAATAGAACTAAAGACTATACAAAAATTATACATATGTACAAGCTGACTTATTTGATACTTCAAGAATTGAAGTGCTTCAGATGCTACCCACTGTGAGGTAATGAAAATGGTGTTTCATCCTGATAAACCATTTTCTCCCTAAAATTGGTGATGGGTGAATGGAACTCTCCACCAGGAATCACATTTTTTGTGCACTCCTTTTGGTTCTCTCTTCTTGCCCCATGGCAAGATGTGGTCTCCAATCTAAAAACCATAAATCCTTGATCTCTTGGTGAAGAGTTTCTTTTCCTTACTTTGGTGTGCAATAGTATGGTCCACTACCATAGATTATTGCTCTTCTGGTCCATTGAAGCACATGATTTGATTGTTAGCATCAAACACCTACCAATGGTTATTTTTATTAGGCACACTTGGTTGAAAGACTATTTTGATAGTGTACCTATTATCTTCAAAATCAAGGTGAGGAACCATGAAGGTTGCAGGGACAACCAATGAATTTGCATGACTATGAAGCTTTATGGGCACTGTAGATATATTGAAAGCATCAAAACTTTCAATACAATCCCATACTAGATTGTGGTAATGGCATAATCTTTTATTCTTAGTTTGACATAGGTTCCTCACTTGACAAACCATCAGTTCAACATCTTCTTTGGTGTGAAGGAGTTTGACACCCCTGTCTTGGGTAGTCTTCAATTTGAGTAGCAACGATTCATATTCAGCAGTATTTTTGGTATTGCTGAACTACAACTTGTATAAAGAAAGAAAAATATCTCCTTGAGGAGATATTAGAACAATCCTGGCTCCAGCACCGATAGAAGAATTTCTGTCATCAAATTTCAAGATCTAAACATCATCAAAAATTGATCTATTTTCAGATTCCTCATGGTCAGGGAGGGAGGATTCTTTTCCATTTGAACTTTTCTCTGTCAAGTCTTCTATTGTTTTATCTGAATCAATTCCTAGATTGCCAGCTATAGGACTTTTATCTGTAGAAACATGAACATCCTCTATGGTCAAGAAAAAGTTACCCATTCCTGAAGAATCAAACAGAATTTGAGCTTCAGGGGTTGATGTTTGGGTGATAATATATTTTGCCTCCTTCTCAAGAAGCAACCTTTGCATAATGCCTTTAACCTAGATCCTCACCTCGGATAGGTCCATGCATAATTTTCCGCCAACATCCTTGCAGAAATTTCATCCAAGCAAAATGCCATATGAGGCTGGGACGTCAGCCACCAAGACTATCATCTTGATTCTCTTTTTTGGGAAGGCCGTGAATGAAAACTGGGCATCCTTGATTTGTCCCAGCAAAGGTACTTGTTTTTTCTCCATGGAAAAACATCTCCCAAATGTCTTGGTCAGTGTGAGGCCAAGAGATTTAGCTACTTTGGTAGGCATGACATTTTCAGATGCACTTGAGTCTATTATGCAGTTGTTCAATTGGTGTCCATTTATCAGTAGGGAAACATAAAATGGTTCTATCTTCTCAGGAGCAGTAGGAGGAGTAATGACAAGGTTATTCTGAGTGGATATGTTCTTGGGGGGACCAGGAGTTACTTTTAAAATTTCTTGTCCTATAGGGATGGCTTTATTCTTCACACATTGAACTAACCTATCCAACTGCTCAGGGTTGGATTGAAAAAATTCAAATTTAGACATTTGAATTTTGGTTTTCTTTATATGGTCAATTATATCAAATGTCTGAAATGAATTAAGAATAGGGGAAGGCAATTCATCCTTCTAGTTTTTTTTAGGGGTGGTACTGGTCTATGAATTTGAAGCAGAAGGTGCAGAAATGCTTGATGTACTTACTTTTTTACTACTCATCGGGTCCTTTGATTAAAAAGGTATAGTGGTTCCTCGCTTAGCAATTGAAATTTTTGGTTGAGAATGCTCTTCTATTTTTTTCTTATCAAATTTTTAGGCTGACTAGTTTTGGGACTGGGTGAATACAGCGTATGATCCATCCACTACTTCACCTTTACTTCTGGGTTCATCCTAGTAATTCAAGAAACTAATGTTGGAGTCGCCAGCTAATTCTTCTTCTCCCTCTATGAAGATATTAGCATCATCTTCTAAGTACAACTCAATTTGGAAAGAGAAATTAGATTTTGTTTCAAGATATCCAACAGAGGAGTTGGCTGGAGCTGCCTTAATGGTAAGTTTTCCATGTGGGGGAAAAAGATGATTTGGCTGCCCTTAAATCTTGGAAGTGTTGCCTTGGTATGACTAATTGGGAAATGTTCTCCTTGGTATATCTTAGTATGAAGGAGGAGCAAACATCCCTTGTGCTATTTTCTTTCTAAGAGCTAGCAACTCATTTTCTAGCTTTTACACCATTGGATCAATGGTGCCTATAGATGTATATTCAAAGGATGAAGAAGATTTGCCTTTGTTAGGATCTATCTTTATCTTCCCTGCCAAGATGAGATCATCTTCCACCTCAGTGGCCAAATCTTCAGCAACAACAAGGTCTATGTGGCCAGCACATCTCAATAGAAAACTCACTTTAGGCAGCTGAGAGTTGATGAAGAAGCAATTGAGATTCTTAGTTATTGGTTGAGCAATGGTAAGAATCATGTTCCTTAACTTGTCGAACTTGGCTATGCAGTACCTCATAAGTTCATGAGGCTCCTTCTTCATTTGTGTGAGCTAGGCCAGCAAGGCATGCATATCTTTTGTAGGCTTGAACCTAGCTTCAAATTTGGCTTTGAGGGTGTTCCAGTCAGTTACAGTCTAGGCCTGCAAATGATAGAACTAGTCTACAATAGCGCCTTGTAATGTTTCCACAAATAGCCTGACTACTACATTTTCATACTCCACACCTATCACGCCACAGGATATGCTAAAGGTTGTAATATGTTCATCAAGGTAAACTCTCCCATCACCAAATAATTTGGAGAAATTCTTCTTGGAACTATGAGGTAGCTCATGTAGAGGTGGAGTTAGATTGAGTGGGCCAAAAGAGTTACCCCAGGGGCCTTGATTTTCCATTGTATGACTTGTGAAGGGGGAATAACAAATCTAGGTGGAGTATGTATAGGCAAAGCTCTGTTAGCAGAGGAAAAAGAAGCTCTACCTTGTATTTGTGACCTGGTGATGGTAGGAGGAAGACTCCTAGTTCGTTGAAGGTGAGGTTGTGGAGGAAATAACTCAAAATTGCTTTGTTGCACTAACTCAAAAATAGGGTCAACAATACCTTTGGATCTCTAGTTTCTCATATACCATGGAGCTACCAGATTGTAGGGATAAAATGGATAAGGATAAGGACTACTTCAATTTGAAGCTTGAGGCTTCAAACTGCACAAAATGATCCCTAGCAGGGTAATTAAAAACTGTTGGCATGGAGCTAGTAAAGAATTGACTTTTGAAATGAAATGCTTGATCTCCAGTGTCTCTAGCTTCACAGCTCAGAGTATATAATGGAAATGGATAAGGTTATAATTATAATAGATAAGACATAGGGGATGCTTCAATCTAAAGCTTGAGGATCCAAAATGTGCAAAATTGTTGTGTACCCAGTGGAGAAAATAGATAAGGAAAAGAACTAAAACTACTCATTCTTCCCTAGTAGAGTCACCAAAAAAATGTTGGGTGAATATTTTGTCACCAACTAATTGATGGGAAAAATAGGTGTGTCTACCACAGCATAGGGAGATTTATCAGCCAAATGTGTAGGTTGACCACATCAAAAGGGGACAAATCTCTCCTCTCATCAAGGGGAGGTTCCCTATAAATATGAGGTGTTATATATATATATATATAAGAAAAAAATGACACTCAAGGGTAGGAAAACACCATCCATCTCTCTTTGTTTAGAGATGATGTTTATAGACAAAGGAGAAATCTTGTTGAAATGATAGAAAGCACTTCTCTTCTTTCAAAAGTGATGTTTAACAAACAGTAAGAATTCTTTCTAGAAAGTAACTAATAAGTAAATGTAATAGGGTGCAATAACCAAAAAAATGAGGTGTAGCACAAAGTCTCCATCTCAACTGCCAAAGAGTGAAATACGAAGGACAAGGGGGGCACAAATTCATCCTAAGATCCTTTAAACAAAAAGAGAAAAATAAACACACTAAAGACAATTGTGGCAGCACAAAGTCTCTCCACAGTCGGCTTCAGGACACCTTCCTGGTTACTTCCACTAGTTCTACTTATTTAATTAAATGGATAAGAATGCATTCAAGAAATATACATAAGAATAATTTCCTCAACAACACAAGCTATTCTAGCACAAATTTTCAAAGGTCACTTGCTTTCTCATTCAGATAATGAAATATGATTAACAATCTGAGCTCAAAGTCTTAGTAATGCCTTTACATTTGGGTAGAGTTTTGTTTTTGATAACAAAAAGATCTCCTTTAAAACAATAAGAGAGATTACAATATATAGTAGCCAAGAAAGACTTGGTGCTTTGTTTCATAAAATGGCCCATGTGGTGCATTCAATGCCTTGAATGCATTTTCAGTTCTGTCAAGGGGCTATGATGGAATAAGGCATCGGCCTTAACTGTGGCATGTCAATTCATCTCAAATGTCTCTTCCAAATTATAGGCTTCCTAATCCTCTTCATAATATTTGTGCAGCTATCCACTTTACCTTTACTCGATGGAGAAAAATAGGTTGCGTCCTTGATTGCTTTCTCTCTTTGATGTCCACCTGGTGGACTGTTTCACCTACTAGAAATAACTCCTACAAAGATATTTTTGGTCTTTCCCACTTGTTCCCTCTTCTCTTAACACATTTTATCTTTTCCTCATGATTTGAGCTCTCGGGTTATCTCTTCCCTTTCTGCTGGCTCTTTTGGCTTCTTCTTCAGCTGGTTGCTAAGTTTGTTCTAAAGTTTCACACCACATTTGAAAATCAACAGTTATTTCATGACTTTTGAATTTGATGTCTATGGGGACGTCACTAGTCACTGGTCACTTGAACCACTTTGAACCTTGAACCTTTGAACCATGAGAGTTCATTGGTTCAATGGTTCAATTGTTCGAGCGGTCTGGGTGGTCCCTTGGTTCAATCAGCTCCTAGGTTCAATCGGTTGAACCATCTCTTCAAACTTATCTCTGAAATCTTTCACTTCCTTTCAAACTTTGAAATTCCTTGACCTTTGAACCTTCGAACTTTAAACCATTTTGGTTCAAAGTTCAATGGTTCATTCTCTTTCTCGAAATCCTTTGGTCCTTCAAAATTTATGGATCCTTTTCTCTCCTGTTGAACTCATTGAACCTTTGAACTTTGAACCTTCTAAGGTTCAAGGTTTAACAGTTCAACCTTTCTTTCTTAGCTCTTTGAATTATTTATTCTTCTAAGTCTTTTGAACTTTATTGAACCTTTGAACCTTGAACCATTTTAGTTCAAATTTCAACGGTTCATTCTCTTTCTTTAACTCAATGGATTCTTTTCTTTTTTATTGAACTCATTCAACCTTTGAACTTTGAACTCTTTTGTTTCAAGGTTCAACAGTTTAATGGTTCAATCTTTTTTATTCAAAGTCTACTTTTATGTAAGTCCTTCAAATCCGTTGAAATTTTTGAAGCGATTGAACTTTGAACTTGCCAAAGTACTTAACTCTTTTTGAAGTCTGCCAATGTCATTAAACCTTTGAACCCGTTAAACCTTTGAACCTTGCTGAAGTGGGGTTCAATGGTTCAATGATTTGGGCAAGACTTTGGGCAACCACTCAAGTGACATAAATGATCTGGGAAACCATTTGGGTGACCATTCAGGTGACAGTTAATTCCTTAAATTTTGTATTATTTTCATTCTTGGAAGTCACATTGTTAGGTGACAGTTATTTCCTCGAGCCATTATGTCCTCGAGTATTTCCTCGAGCCATTAATTCCTCAAGTGATGTACTATTTCAATTCTATTATTTCTCTCGAGCCACTCATTCTTAAAAGGTCACTGTTAATTCCTCGAGCCACTCATCTCCTGATGTTTTCAAAATATGTATAAATGCATTATAACCCGAAAAAGGGAGGCAAACATCTCTTCCCAGAGATAAGCCTATATTTGTATTGTGATCTTTAAGTAATACGACATCTCTTCTTAGATAATTCATTGTTATTATGTTATTTCTATGCTATTGCAATATTCATCAACCAAAAGTTTTGAGTTTTGGATCAGTGGTATCATAGCGGTTTGTCTTGAGAGTGTATGTTCCTAAGGACGAGGTCAGGATACAAGAAACTTGGGTGGGAAGAGACAGAGCTTCCAAAAACTCCACCTGTGCACCCCAAACAACCTCAAATGGTGGATGACACCAAGACATCTGATCCTTTCAAAGAAATGGTGAATGAAGCCCTTCAGCGGCAACAAGCGTAGATGCTCCAATAATTTGCTCAAATTCTTCAAACACCTCTGATGGGAAATTTTGGTTCCACGGCTACACATCCTAGCTCCTCATCGAGGGAGCTTCCTTTTAGTGCCCCAACACCCTTCAAGGTTTAGGTAAATTTTGATATTCCCACATTTGAAGGCAAAATCAATGCTGATGTAGTGGAAAATTGGTTGGATCAACTGTCATCCTACTTCTCTATAAATAAGTTCACCAATGGAGAAAAGATCTTTTTTGCTATTTTAAAATCATCATTTCCTATGAAAAATTGGTGGGAAGTGTACAACAATAGGTTCATTATGGAGATCATTGGCCTTGGGGTGGAACCCACCTGGGATGATTTTACGAAAGTAGTAAAATAAGAATACTATCCCATCGGCGCATATGATGATCTGTACATACAGTGGCAACAACTTCACCAAGGCAAGGACCAATTGGTGCAAGATTACACAAACACTTTTCATTCTTTGTCTACAAGATTGGGCATTTAAGAAAGTGAGAGACATAAAACTCTCAAATATCATGGTGGACTACAATGGTACATCTGGGGGGAAATGGAACTCTTCAATTTGGAAACCCTCGGTGAGGCATATAAATGTGTAGTGAAGATTAAACAGAAGCATGTCAAGAAGAATACGAAGAGTCAACCTTCAAAATGGAAAAGTGACAAGGAAGGTCAAACATGAGGCCAAAATTGGAAGTATAAGGAGTTTTAGGATAAGAAATCCCAGAAGGGGAAGGCTAGAAAATGGTGTGATTACCACAAAACTGGAACTCACTCCAAAGAAGAATGTCGAGCCATCAAGTCACTGCTCTTTGAGTCACAATACTCGACATCTACTACTCTGCCTCATACACAACCTACAGTTGAAGAGGATGAAGAAGAAATTTTAGATGTTGAGCCCGACACCATCTTCACTTCATCACAGCCATGAGGATAGACTAGCTAACAAAGAAAGATTGTTTCACTCTAAATTATGGGTAAAAGGTAAGCCTCTGCATTTCATTCTTGATAGTGGGAGTCAAAAGAATTTAATCTCGGCTAAAGTTTTGAAAAGTATAGGTCTATCCATGAAGCCTCATCCAAATCCATATAGTATTGGGTGGTTGAGCCCAGGGAGAGACCTTCGTGTCACCCATCAGTGTCTTCTTTCATATGCTATAAAACCATTCCAAGATGAAGTCTTGTGTGATGTGGTCAATCTAGACATTTGTGATTTCCTCCTTGGTCAACCGTTCATGTATGAGCAACATGGCATCTATGAATCCCAAACCCAAAGGATCACCCTCACTCTTGGAACACAGTGCTATAGGGTACTAGAGGTACCACCTCCCACATCTATTTCCCTAATCAGTGCTAAGCAATGCAAGAGACTGGTGGAGAAGACAAAGCAATTTGTTCTCATGATGGTCAAACCACAGAGATCCTAGGAGGCTGATGTTGCGGTCCTAACTACACAATCAACACAACAACAAAAGTAGGTACGATGAATCACAGGAAAATATGATGACTTATTCAAGTTACCCACAGGAGTTCCACTACATTGCCAGGTAAAACATTCTATCGATTTAATCCCAGGATCACCTTTGCCTAGTTGTCCTGTGTATTGTAGATCAGTTTTTTGAGAATGATGAGATAAAAAGATAGATTCAAGAATTGATCCAAAGGGTTCACATCAGGCCAAGCTCTTCACCTTATGGTATCCCAATCATCTTGTCACCAAAGAAAGATGGAACATGGAAGCTTTTCATTAACTACCGAGCCCTGAATAAAATCTCTATGAGGAATCGCTACACTCTCCCCATAATCAATGACCTGCTAGACCAGCTCTGTGGTGTGAATTTCTTCACCAAAATTGATCTCAAATTTGGTTATCACCAAATTCCCATCAATCCCACTGATGTCTAGAAAATTGCATTCAAATCTAAGGAGGGGCTCTTTAAATGGTTGGTTATGCCTTTTGGCCTAACTAACGCACCTAAAACCTTCATGAGGATGATGGATGACATCCTACGACCCTTCACCAACTCATTTGTATTGTCTACTTAGATGACATTCTCATCTATAGCAAAACATGGGAAGAATATTTGCAACATGTCTGTAAGGTGCTTCAAACTCTTCGAGAGCACAAGTTGTATGCAAATCTTGACAAATGCACATTCGAAATGACAACAATTCAGTACCTCAAGTACATTGTGAATGAGGAAGGGGTCCACATCGATCCAAAAAAGATTCAAGTTATTTGAGAATGGCCCACACCAAGGACCCTCACAGAGCTTCACAACTTTTTGGGCCTTGTAAATTTCTACCGTAGGTTTGTTCTTGGATTTTCACATGTTGCTTGGTCACTAGCCCAAGTGACTAAAGGAGGAGCTAAAGCTACATTTCAAAGGGGTGAAATATAGTAAAGGGAATTTGAGAATTTGAAGAACAGACTATGCTTAGCCCCTATTCTTACCTTGCCAGATTTGCATCAACCATTTGAGTTGATGACAGATGCATTTGAATATGCCATGGGAGTTGTCATCATGTAACATGGCCATCCTATTGCATACCATAGTGAAACTTTCACTGATACAGTTAGGAAATATCCAACATATGATAAGGAACTCTACACCATTGTACAAGCCTACAAACACTGGAAACACTACATCTTGGGGAAAGAGACGGTCATCCACACTGACCACAGACCATTGGAATTTATCCAGACACAAAGAAAACTATGAAATGAGAGGCACCAAAAGTGGGCCATGTATCTTCAGAAATTCCACTTGATAATCAAACACAAAAAGGGGAGCTCAAATATAGCTATAGATTACCTAATCTACCCACCAATTACTGCACTCACAACAGTGCTTGACTTGTGCGGACATGAGACTGCCACTTGGGGTGCTCTGTATGAAGCAAATCCTACCTTTGTTGACACATATCAAGTGTTCCAAAAAGGTGAACATGTTTCTCACTTCTATTTGCAAGATAATGTCCTCTGCCATATGGGGCACATCTATGTTCTTATTGCAGAGCAACAAAAGATGATATGGGAAGCACACTTCAGTAGGACAACTAGCCACTTTGGTATCAAAAAAACATTGGCAGTTCTTCAAAAAAACTTCTACTGGCCCCATATGCAGAAAGATATGGAAAGATATCTCTTATCTTGCACACCATGTGCAATAGCCAAGCCAGAAAATAAGAAGCATGGATTGTACATGCCATT
Source organism: Torreya grandis (assembly GCA_037957365.1). Classification (NCBI taxonomy): domain Eukaryota; kingdom Viridiplantae; phylum Streptophyta; class Pinopsida; order Cupressales; family Taxaceae; genus Torreya; species Torreya grandis. The sequence goes on from JARHVA010002174.1 coordinate 2,590,101, forward strand.
GCCAGAACCAACCAGGCCTTGGGAATCCGTCTCAATGGATTTTCTCTCAGGTTTGCCCACTTCCAAACATGGCAAGGACTGTATTTTTGTGGTAGTTGATCATTTTTCAAAAATGGCTATCATGCTTGCTTATAAGAAAAATATGTCTGCTAAGGAAACTACTCAACTATATTTTAGTCATGTATGGCTCCATTTTGGTCTCCCCAAGTCCATTGTCTCAGATCAAGATAGCAGGTTCCTGATCATCTTCTGGTCCACTCTATGGAAGATGATGGATACTAAGCTGATAAAGTACACAACCTTCCATCCACAGACTAATGGTCAGACTAAGGTGGTAAACCACTTGATTATTCACATGATTCAGATGTATCACTCCAAACATCCACACACATGGGATGAGGGACTTCTATTCATACAACACAGATACAATCGGGTGCTGCACAGCTTGACCAAGCACAGTATATTCCAAGTATGTTTTGGGTTCCAACCCATGGCACCAATTGATATAGCTGTTCCATTTTCCACCATGGAATACACACCTCATGGAAGATTTGAGGCAACAAAAGTGACCAAATTTATTAAACAAATGTAGCATATCCAACAACAAGTTCACGACATCTTGGAGCAAATGAATCAAAAGTATAAGCTATGCCATGACAAACATAAGATTACACACCATTTTACAGTGGGTGACAAGGTTTGGTTACAGCTTCAGAAGGAATGACTTGCAGGTCCACATAGAAAGATTTAGCCTCTGCGATATGGTCCATACACCATCACCAAAAAAGTTACAGAATATGCTTTTGAGTTGAACCTGCCAGCCTACCTTGGCTTGCATCTAATATTCAATGTGGAGCTCCTCAAACCATATCACCCACCTCTATTAGACACTTTAGTTGTGGTATAATAATTAGACATTGATGAGCTTAACCCACAGAGTTTTGTTCCAATAGAAGAGGATCAGATTTTGGATACTTGGATAAAGACAACAAGAGGACGCTTTATTCCACTATATCGAGTGGTCAGAAGAGGCCAGCTTAGCCACCAAGGTGAGTGGCTCACGGAGAATCAAATCAAGACATAACTACCCCACCTGACAGGGAATATTGACGCAATGGGGACCACTGCTTTTCAAGGAGGGAAGAATGATCCGAGCAACACTTTGGGCGACCACTCGGGTGACAAAAATGATTTAGGCAACCATTTGGGTGACCATTCAAGTGACAATTAATTCCTCAAATTTTGTATTATTTTCTTTCTTAGAAGTCACATTGTCAGGTGATAGTTATTTCCTTGAGCCATTATGTCCTCGAGCATTGTATTGTTTTAATTTTATTATTTCTCTTCAGCCACTCATTCTTAAAAGGTCACCATTAATTCCTCGAGCCACTCAATCTCCTGATGTTTTCAAAATATGTATAAATACAATGTAACATGAAAAGGGGAGGCAGACATCTCTTCCCAGAGATAAGCCTATATTTGTATTATGATCTTTAAGTAATACGACATCTCTTCTCAGAGAATTCATTGTTATTGTGTTATTTCTATGCTATTGCAATATTCGTCAACCAAAACTTTTGAGTTTTGGATCATTCAATGGTTTAATGGTTCATTCCATTTGTTTGAAGCCTGCTGATGGACTTTTTGGTTGAACCTCGACATTGAACCAACCTTGAAATTGCCTAAGTGTTTGGAAGTTATTGTTTTATGAGATCCAGCGTGTTAAAGTTGTTGAACCCATTGAACCTACAAGTTTCTTAGCTAAAAATGCTTGAATAATTGAAGAACTTGAGCACTCAGAACATTTTTTGAGAAGGGAAGAGAGAATTTTGGCCTGCAGGACCAAAATAGTTGATATGTTGTCCCCAAAAATGAGTGATGGATTTTGGGAACAACACAAGTGACCTTTCAGACTTTGTGCTGAAATAGCTTGTGTTATTTAGGAAATTGTTCGTATGTCTATTTCTTAGAAGCATTCTTGTCCATTTAATTTAACAAGTAGAACTAGTAGAAGTAATCAAGAAGGTGTCCTAAAGCCGACTATGGAGAGACTTTGTGTAGCCATAATTGTCTTTAGCGTGTTTGTTTTTCTATTTTTGTGTAAAGGATCTTGGGATGACTTTGTTCCCCCATTATCCTTTGTATATTTCACTCTTTGGTAGTTGAGGTGGAGACTTTGTGCTACACTTCATCCTGCTATGTTATTGCACCCTATTATATTTACTACCCAAGAAGGAATCTGGTTGTTGACTGAGTATTACTTTTGAAAGAAGAGAAGTACCTCCAGCAATCACCTAGGATTTCTCCTTTGTTTGTGAACATCATCTCTGAAAAAAGAGAGATGGATGATGTTATCCTACTTTGAGTGTTATTTTTAGCTTATATATTTATAGTATATAACACCTTATAGTTATACAGAACCTCCCCTTGATGAGAGGAGAGATTTATCCCCTTTTGATGGGGTCGACCTGCACATTTAGCTGATAAATCTCCCTATGTTATGGTTAAAACACCTATTTTTCCCATCAATTAGATGGTGACAAAATATTCACCTAACGCTTTTAAATGAAGAACTATATATGGCTTGATCCCTCTTCAGAGTATTGGTATGTAGGCAGCGTGCCCATATATATGGTGTGAAGCATGTATAGTGCATCTTACACACATTAACCCTTTTTCTCTATTTTCCAAAGTTTTAATCAAATTAAATTAAAGACATAAAAATGAAGAAAATCATCTCTACAAGGAGCACTACTGATAGTGAGGCTTTACAAATTCAGATACACTGTCACACAGACCTATTGAACAAAACCCAAAAAGGTTAGATCTTCAGGACAATAATGCCAAATAAGGACTACAGCATCGATGCCACTCCTATCCACTTTTAACACTCTTATAAAATCAAAAAATTAAAGTTAGAATCCTTTTTGTGATAGTATCCCAAGCCTACATAGTGAATATTATACCTTGTCTCAGTCGGATCAGCATAGTTCAAGCTAAGTCTTATTTTCTCCCTCCTATTACTATTTTTAGAGAAGCTCTAATTACAAATAAATTTCACAAACTAGTACATTATTTATTTCATATTATTTATTGGTTTATAAATCTAGACCCTTTAACTAAATTAGAAATAAAACCCCAATATTCCCAAATAATTGATTCATTTAGGGAACTTGACTTACTTCATTTGTGCACAAAAACCCTAGAAACCCTAGGGTAAATTACTACTAATTTGTTCTATAAATTTTTGAATTTTTACTTGAATATTTAAATCAAAAATTCATTTCAAATTTTAAAATTTAGTAGTAAATTTTAAAATATTTTTCTTTTAAACCCTAGTTTCCCATACTAGGTCCCAATATTTCCCCAGTAATTTTCCAATAATTTTTTGAATTTTTACTAGCATATTTAAATCAAAAAATCCATTCAAAATTAAATAGTAATTTTAAAATTTTATTTTTCTCAAAACCCTAGGTGCACATATTAGGTCTTATTAAATCACAAATTTTCCAATAAATTTTCACTTTTTTACTCACATATCTAACTCAGAAATTCACTCTTAATTTAAAATTTTCATAGTAATTTTCAAAATAATCATTTTTCAAACCCTAGTTACATACATTAGGTCCTATTCACTTCTTGAGGTATCACCTTACATGTTTGTGAGTGTCATTTCAACAATGGGTTTCACTTATCTACAATTATTTCTTACATTTCTCACACAAAATAAGGAAACCATCATTGGTCCTATCATGTACATGAATGATTAAGTTTACCATATGTTAGTACAAAGATTCATAATTTGAATTTAATGTTTAATTTTTATACTAAGGGATGATATTACAAAGCATGCATAAAATTTCAATATTCCTTTTGCATACTCTCTCTCACTCATGTGGAAAAAATTTCAAGCCTATTATGCTAAACATGTTAGAAATGTTATGATTCATGTCAAAATTTTCTATGCATTCATGCTTTCTATCTTTCATATAGAATTTTTTTCAAGTTTATCATGCTAAACACATTATAAATATCATAACACATGTCAAATTTCTTTATGTATTAATGAATAAATACATGTTCTCTCTCCCTTGCTCACTATCTCTCATGTGGAATGATTTTTATAAACATATTGTTATACAACTTATAACTCCACTTTCATGCATTTTATACCACATACATGGTTTCTACCTAGAAGATCCATTACATTATCTAACATCCACCTGTCAAGTTTCAATGCCATCTATTATGCATAGGAAATAGTTTCCTTCTCCCTCTCTCCCCCAAGAGGGTGATAGCTACTTTCCCTCTAACTAGGTCCATTCTATCACCCATCCAAAAGGTGAGGCAGCCTATAATATTATTCCTAATGCATACATTCAACCTATAGCTTCCTCAAACCATCTTCAACATATGTGCTTACATGTTCAATTGAAAGTAACTAGGGTTAACACTTGTGAGACTCTAAGGGATCAAATCACTAGTATGCGCAAGTTAATTTTAGATTTACAAATGTAGAATCAGCTATTACATGAAAAGATCACAACATTGGAAATTTATATCATAATGCAAAAGTCTCAAAGGCACCCGAGTGTCAATCATGTCTATGTACCTTCACCTAGTCAATTAGTTGCAAACAATTTTACATATCAAAATAAGAAATCACAAAAAAGTAACTCTACAACTAGTGATTCAAAAATAATTCAAAGATCAAATAAGAGTTCAAATGAGGTACTAAGGGAAATGATTAAATCTAAGTTGATCAAACTACCTCCTCTACATCCAGTAAGAAGATCTAGATATTGTTATGTATATTATAGAATGCATGGGCATAACACAAATTCATGCTTAGCATTAAAAAAACATGTACAATATTTAATTACTAATGAGGACCCTATACAAGGTAAATCAGTCAAGCAATCCATAATGACATAGGAACACATTCACAAAAGGTCAAATTTAGAAATGGTACAAAAGTGGTTACCAAAGCATAATTTAGAATTAAAAAAGGATCAAAAAGCAAAATTAGAGCAAGAAACAATACCACAAGCATAGGTAAAGTGTGAAAAAGATGGAAATATATATCTCCAAAATGAGCCTCAAATTTCAAAGTAGTATGGATTTGGTCAAAAATATCTACAATAATTTGATTATCAAGGTCAAGGGTTGGGCAAGCAAGCTCAAGGCATCACCACTTCTATTCTAGCAATTGATAATGTTTATCACCAATGTTTGGGATTTATTGAACATCCTAAGGCAAATCATTCATAGACATAATTTATCAAAGGAAAAGATCTAGATATAAAAAAAGTAAACACCAACATTTCATTAGCTCAAAATAAAGATGATAATGATGAGTGGAACAATATAGGTTATTATGATTTCTAAGGTACATACAATGAATCTGAATCTTTAGAGTCATATTCATAGCCATTCCCTCATACTTCACTATCATGCATGATTCCTTTTTTTTTGATATAGGACACCATGACAAGGAATCTCCCATGAGACTCGTCAGTTAGTATCATCCCTTCCTAGCTTATTTGTACATAGTTTCTTAGTATTTATTGTACATAATTTCATTATGATTGATTATACATAGCTATATATCAAAAACTTAAAAATAATTTAATAGTCAAAAATACAAAAACATGCATATAATTTAAAACACCAAAAAAAATTCAATTTTATGCATCATCCATGATTTATATTTCTACTACTATGCTAGACTTACACTTATTCTTCTATGCCTATTATTTTTTGATTTATCTACATTACCATGCTTCACTTGATCTTCTTTTGAGTGTGTGAAGTGACATCCAGCTCTTTGATTGCTTCAATCTACCCATTGCGGGGGCATCCCACTTCTACATCAAGACACACATCAATATACATACCCACTAGGGGAATCTTCTACATGACTACACCATCCAAGTTATGTCATCTTATACCACACACTTTAGTTATCATGTTGATGTACATTACTTACTTACACAGATTATTATATTGACACTCACTTGTATATAGCACTTGTGTATTTCTTTGCATATACCTAGTCTTGTACTAGCATGTCTTGCATGCTTTCACTCTTGATCTGATTAGTTAGATTTTCTTTTATCTTCCAATTCTTTACATGCTTTTTTATTTCTTATCATAAGTTGATGTGATTGCATGTCTCAGTGCCTACTTATTTCTGGTATGTGCCTTAGGACATTTGTCAATGTCCTTTGCATGTACTCCTCTATGTGATTGTGGCTTCCATGCCAACTTGCTTGTTTCAACTATATGTGTATGTGGCATTTTATCATGCATTGTATTCTTAATTTCCATCTTGAGTGACATGTGCCCATGTCCCTTGTTTACTTGGCCCCTTAGCCACTCTTGTACACTTCTTGCTTCTTGACTTATGTGTTTGTGTCTTGATTGCTTTTGATTTTTTGCAATGTCATGACCCATATCATGAATTATTCATGTTTTCTTCAATGCCATGATGGACATCATGCTCCATCCCTCCAACTAACACTTACATTCTAGTTCAGTACATTACACATGTTATTACATTATTATATCTATCTAAGCATACCCATATTGATCTAACAATCTCTCACTAAAACCCATGCTATATCTTGAGATATCTTATCGATTATCATTGCTATATCATATATCTATTCATCATAACACACTTTTAGGGCTCTTTCTTCTAAGGGTAGTCATTATACGGTCTCCATTCCTACTCTCATAAGAGGGGGTAACAAACAAAGGTTTTTTCATAGAGATCAGAGCTTCTATAAATTAAAAAATATAGTTTTAGAATACCTAGAACAACAACCATACATCAAACTAGTCAAAATAGACTAGTTAAATAGTCAAGAATTTATAACAATAATCATATTTGGCCTAAGACAAACAACAACACCAAGACTAGACTACAGCATTGGTGGCACTACTATCTATTTCTAGCACTCCTGTCTAAATAATAGAAAAACTAAATTTTCTAGAAATAGATAGAAAGGTAAGTTCAATTATAGTTTTGTCAACTATAGTTCAAAATAGAGTCAATAGTTTTAGTAAAATTTTGCTCAGAGAATCCAGATATAGGGGTCATCATATGTGACATGATGGATTTCACTTCTAATTTTAGATAGGGTATTTGGTACAACTCCTAAATTAGAATCCCTGTTTCAAACACCAGTGATTGGGGGAAACATGCATGACACATTTTTTTTCTTTCTTTTTAAGTTCAACATTACCTAGGCATTCTCAGTAGTTGCATGCCTTACTCCACCTATAGGTGGTTGGCATCATTTTTATTTGGCTTTCATACAAGCCTAACTTCTAAGTTCCAAAGTGGCTTCCACATAAGCTAAATTCTTAGTTTTGGAGTGTCTTTCATATAATCATAATCTCCATCTTTTGGAATGGCCAAAGAGTGGCCTAGTTTATAGCATAAATTTGGTTACCCATTTCAGCATTGTTAGATCATAATACATTCATGAGATTCAAGATAAATCTCATATGACACACATTCCATATCAGTATCAATTTGTAGCTTCACTTTATGGGGTAATGATGGAGCCAAAGGACTAGCTAGCCTTTGATCTGAGCAACAATTTGGGTGACCATTCAGGTGATAGTTAATTCCTCAAATTTTGTATTGTTTTCATTCTTGAAAGTCACATTGTCGGTGATAGTTATTTCCTCGAGCCATTATGTCCTTGAGTATTTCCTCAAGCCATTATGTCCTCGATTGTTGTATTATTTTAATTCTTTTTTTTTCTCGAGCCACTCATTCTTAAATGGTCACCATTAACTCCTTGAGCCACTCAATCTCTCGATGTTTTCAAAATATGTATAAATGCATTATAACCCAAAAGGGGAAGGTAGACATCTCTTCTCAGAGATAAACCTATATTTGTATTGTGATCTTTAAGTAATATGACGTATCTTCTCAGAGAATTCATTATTATTGTGTTATTTCTATGCAATTGAAATATTTGTCAACTAGAACTTCTGAGTTTTGGATCAGTGGTATCAAAGTGATTTGTCTTGAGAGTGTATGATCCCAAGGATGAGGTCAGGATATAGGAAACTTGGGTGGGAAGCGATAGAGCTTCTAAATGTTCCACCTATGCACCCCAAATGACCTTAATTGGCAGACGACACTGAGACATCTGATCCTTTCAAGGAAATGGTGAATGAAGCCCTCCAGTGGCAACAAGTGTAGATGCTCCAATAATTTGCTCAAATTCTTCAAACACTTCTGATGGGAAATTTTGGCTCTATGGCTACACATCCTAGCTCCTCATCAAGGGATCTTCCTTTCAGTGCCCCAACACCCTTCAAGGTTTAGGTAAATTTTGATATTCCATCATTTGAAGGCAAAATCAATGTTGATGCAATGGAAAAATGGTTGGATCAACTATCTTCCTACTTCTCTATAAATAAGTTCACCGATGGAGAAAAGATCACTTTTGCTCTTTTGAAATCATCATTGCCCATGAAAAACTAGTGGGAAGTGTACAAAAAGAGGTTCAATATGGATATCATTGGCCTTGGGGTGGAACCTACTTGGGATGATTTTACGAAAGCAGTAAAAGAAGAATACTATCCCATTAGAGCGTATGATGATCTGTACATACAGCGGCAACAACTTCGCCAAGGCAAGGACTAATTTGTTTAAGATTACATAGATAGTTTTCATTCTTTATCTGCAAGACTGGGCATTCAAGAAAGTGAGAAACATAAAACTCTCAAATATTGTGGTGGACTATAATGGTACAACTGGGGGAAAATGGAACTCTTCAATTTGGAAACCCTCGGTGAGGCATATAAATTTGTAGTGAAGATTGAACAGAAGCATGGTAGGAAGAATACGAAGAGTCAACCTTAAAAATGGAAAAGTGACAAGGAAGGTCAAACACGAGGCCAAAATTGGAAGTAGAAGGAGTTTTAGGATAAGAAGTCCCAGAAGTGAAAGGCTAGAAAATGGTGTGACTACCACAAAACTAGAACTCACTCCAAAGAAGAATGTCGAGCCATCAAGTCACTGCTCTCTAAGTCACAATACTTGACGTCTACTACTCTGCCTCATACACAACCTACAGTTGAAGAGGACGAAGAAGAAATTGTAGATGCTAAGCCTGACACCATCGTCACTTCATCATAGACCTGTGAGGAAAGACTAGATGACAAAGAAAGATTTTTTCACTCCAAATTATGGGTAAAAGGTAAGCCTCTACATTTCATTCTTGATAGTGGGAGTCAAAATAAATTAATCTCGGCTAAAGTTATGAAAAGTCTAGGTCTATCGATGAAGCCTCATCCAAAGCCATATAGTATTGGGTGGTTGAGCCCAGGGAGAGACCTTCCTTTCACCCATCAGTGTCTTCTTTCATATGCCATAAAACCATTCAAAGATGAAGTCTTATGTGATGTGGTCAATCTAGATGTTTGTGATGTACTCCTTGGTCAGCCGTTCATGTATGAGCGACATGGCATCTATGAATCCCTAACTTGAAGGATCACCCTCACTCTTGGAACATGATGCTATAGGGTACCAGAGGTACCACCTCCCACATTTGTCTCCCTGATTAGTGCTAAGCAATGCAAGAGATTGGTGGAACAGATAAAGCAATTTGTTCTCATGGTGGTCAAACTATAGAAATCCAAGGAGGCCGATGTTGCGGTCCTAACTACATAATCAACACAACAACAAAATTAGATAGGATGAATCATAGGTGAATATGATGACTTATTCAAGTCACCCACAGGAGTTCCACTACATTTCCAAGTAAAACATTCTATCAATTTAATCCCAGGATCACCTTTACCTAACAGTCCTATGTATCGCATATCATTTTTAGAGAATGATGAGATAAAAAGATAGATTCAAGAATTGATCTAAAGAGGTCACATCAGGTCAAGATCTTCACCTTATGGTAGCCCAATTGTCTTGGCACTTAAGAAAGATGAAACATGGAGGCTTTGCATTGACTACCAAGCCCTAAATAAAATCTTTGTGAGGAATCACTACCATCTCCCCATAATCAATGACCTATTGGACCAGCTCCGTGGTGCGAAGTTCTTCACCAAAATTGATCTCAAATTTGGTTATCACCAAATTCCTATCGATCCCACTGATGTCTAGAAAATTGTATTCAAATCTAAGGAGGGGCTCTTTGAATGGTTGGTTATGCCTTTTAGCCTAACTAACGCACCTGCAACCTTCATGAGGATGATGGATGGCATCCTATGACCCTTCACCAACTCATTCATGGTTTTATACTTAGATAACATTATCATCTATATCAAAACATGGGAAAAACATTTACAACATGTCTGTAAGGTGCTTTGAACTCTTTAGGAGCACAAGTTGTATGCAAATCTTGACAAATGCACATTCAGATTGACAATAATTCAGTACCTCAAGTATGTTTTGAATGAGGAAGGGGTCCATGTCGATCTAGAAAAGATTTAGGTTATTTGAGAATGGCCCACACCAAGGACCCTCACATAGCTTTGCATCTTTTTGGGCCTTGCAAATTTCTACCACAAGTTTGTTCTTAGATTTTCACATGTTGCTTGGTCACTATCCCAAGTGACTCACGGAGGAGCTAAAGCTACATTTTAGTGGGGTGAAACACAAAAAAGGGCATTTGAGAATTTGAAGAATAGACTCTACTCAGCCCCTATGCTTACCTTGCCAGATTTATATCAACTGTTTGAGTTGATGACAGATGCATCTAAATATGCCATGGGAGCTGTCATCATGCAACATGGCCATCTTGTTGCATACCACAGTGAAACTTTCACTGATATAGTCAAGAAATATCCAACATATGATAAGGAGCTCTATGCCATTATACAAACCTACAAACACTAGAAACACTACATCTTGGGGAAGAGACGGTCGTCCACACTAACCACAGACCATTGGAATTCATCTAGATGCAAAATAAACTATGAAATGAGAGGCACCAAAAGTGGGCCACGTATCTTCAACAATTCCACCTGATAATCAAACACAAAAATGGGAGCTCAAATACAACTATAGATTGCTTGAGCCACCCACCAATTATTGCACTCACAATAGTTCTTAACCTGTGTAGACATGAGACTGCTACTTGGGGTGATTTGTATGAAGTAGATCCTACCTTTGCTGACACATATCAAGCACTCCAAAAAGGTGAACATGTTTCTAACTTCTATTTGCAAGATAATGTCCTCTGCCAAATGGGGCACATCTATGTTCCTATTTTAGAGCAACAAAAGATGATATGGGAAGCACACTTCAGTAGGACAGCTGGCCACTTTGGTATTGAAAAAAATTGGCAGTTCTTCAAAAACACTTCTACTGGCCCCATATGTGGAAATATGTGGAAAGAATATCTCAAATCTTGCACCCCATGCACAATAGCCAAGCCAACAAATAAGAATCAAGGATTGTACATGCCATTACCAGAACCAACCAGGCCTTGGGAATCTGTCTCAATGGATTTTCTCTTAGGTTTGTCCACTTCCAAAAATGGCAAGGACTATATTTTTGTGGTAGTTGATCATTTTTCAAAAATGGCTATCATGCTTTCTTCTAAGAAAAATATGTCTGCTGAGGAAACTGCTCAACTATATTTTAGTCATGTATGGCTCCATTTTGGTCTCCCCAAGTCCATTGTCTCAGATCGAGATAGTAGGTTCTTGAGCATCTTCTGGTCCACTCTATAGAAGATGATGGATACTAAGTTGATGAAGTCCATAGCCTTCCATCCACATACTGATGGTCAAACTGAGGTGGTAAACCACTTGATTGTTCACATGATTTAGATGTATCACTCCAAACATCCATGCACATGGGATGAGGGACTTCCTTTCATACAACATGGATACAATTGGGCGTTGCATAGCTTGATGAAGCATAGTCCATTCCAAGTATGTTTTGGGTTCCAACCCATGGCACCAATTGATATAGCTGTTCCATTTTCCACCATGGAATACACACCTCATGGAAGATCTAAGGCAGCAAAAGTGACAAAGCTTATTGAACAAATGTAACATATCCAGCAACAAGTTCATGACATCCTAGAGAAGATGAATTAGAAGTATAAGCTACGCCATGACAAACATAGGATTACACACCATTTTGTTGTGGGTGACAAGGTTTGGTTATAGCTTTAGAAGGAATGGCTTGCAGGCCCACACTAAAAGATTCAGCCTCTATGATATGTTCTATACACCATCACCAAAAAAGTTGTAGAAAATGCTTTTGAGTTGAACCTACCAGCCTACCTTGGCTTGCATCCAATATTCAATGTGGAGCTGCTCAAACCATATCACCCACCGCTATTAGACACTTCAGTTGTGGTAGAACAACTAGACATTGATGAGCTTGATCCACAGAGTTTTGCTCTAGTAGAAGAAGATTAGATTGTGGATACTTGGATGAAGACAACAAGAGGATGCTCTATTTTGCTATATCAAGTGGTTATAAGAGGCCAGCTTAGCCACCAAGGTGAGTGGCTCACAGAGAATCAAATCAAGACACAACTACCCCACCTGATGGGGAATATTGACGCAATGGGGACCATTGCTTTTCAAGGAGGGAGGAATGATCTGGGCAACAATTTGGGTGACCATTTAGGTGATAGTTAATTCCTCAAATTTTGTATTTTTTTCATTCTTAGAAGTCACATTATCGGTGAAAATTATTTCCTCAAGCCATTATGTCCTCGAGTATTTACTCAAGCCATTATGTCCTCAAGCGTTGTACTATTTTAATTCTATTATTTCTCTTGAGCCACTCATCCTTAAATGGTCACTATTAATTCCTCGAGCCACTCAATCTCTTGATGTTTTCAAAATATGTATAAATGCATTGTAACCCGAAGGGGAAGGCAAACATCTCTTCTTAGAGATAAACCTTTATTTGTATTACGATCTTTAAGTAATACGACATCTCTTCTCAGAGAATTCATTGTTATTGTGTTATTTATGTGCTATTAAAATATTCATTAACCAGAACTTATGAGTTTTGGATCAGCCTTTGTATTCTTGAGCCACCTATCTAGAGGGATTGGACACATAGTCCAAACATCTATTAACACATGCACGACCACCTAAATTCAATTAGTGGGTGATGATGGAGCTAAAGGGCTAGCCTTTGCATTCTTGAGCCACTTCTGAGGAATTGAGCAATCAGCTCCATTCAAATATTACTCTTGGTTCAACACACATCCAACATTACTTAGCATCACTCAACATTACTCAACATCATAATAAGTTTTGTATTAGTTTGCATACCTAGTGAGGTGTACTCATTCCTTTCTTTTTTACCAGCTTTGTACATTCTTATTTTAGATATAACATATCTAGTAAGAACTAATCTACTTTTATTTTCACTTATATATCTACACTTCACACTATGTTCTCGCTATTTACATCTAGCATCACACAGCTTCATGGGCTTCACTCGTGTAGGTAAGTTTAGGTACATTTTATATTTTTCCTTTATCTTAGTATTCTACTTTTTTGCATCACTAGAATAAAGGAGGGGAAAATATAGTCATATAAAATGTAAAAATTGGTAACTTGAGCATGGCTAATGACACCCAACCCATAGGTCCCTCTTGCTTGATCTCATGACCCTCATAGGCTTTTTTTCACTAATTCCCAGTCATTTGTAGCCTTTCAGACTTGACCCTAGCTAATCTAAAACCCTCTTTGCATGACTAATCCATCCCCCCAAGCCATTTCTACCTAAGATAATAGTGTTACACTAGGAAAATAGCACCAATGCCACTCTTGTTTACTTTTGGTGTTGTTTTTCAAGTTCATTTTTAGCCCCAATGGTCAATTTCTTCTAGTTCCCCACCCTTCTCCTTGTTGACCTAATGCGAGCAAATTCAATCCATGACCAATAAATCCCTATAAAATCCCATTTAAAGATAATTTTGAAAGGATTTGCAAATATTATTAAGAAAGCAAGAATACAAGTGAAACCACTTAGGCAATCTTCCCTATTCTCTACACACAACCATCTAGTACAATCTTAAGCACATCTAAATCTTTGCACTAGTCCCTAGCCACCACAAGCACATCTAGTTTAGAAATTCTTTCATTCTAATATCACAATTGAACCAAAAATTTTCAAAGGAAGAACTACATATGGCTTGATCCCTCTTCAAAGTATTGGTGTGTAGGTAGTGTGCCCACATATGGGGTGTGAAGCATGTCCAGTGCATCTTACACATACTAACCACTTATTCCTTATTTTCTAAATTTTTATAAAAAGTACATTGAAGGCATAGAAATGAAGAAAATCAAATATATAAGGAGCACTACTGACAATGAGGCTTCACAAATTTAGATACAGTGTCACACTAACCTACCAAACAAAACCTAGAAAGCATAGATCCTCAAGACAACAATGCCAAAAAAGGAATATAGTGTTAATGTCACTCTTGTCCACTTTTGACACTCCTATCCAATCAAAAAATGAAATCTATAATATTATTTGTGATAGTATCCCAGGCCTGCATAGTGAATATTAGACCTTGTCTCAATTGGATCAGCATAGTTCAAGCTAAGTCTTATTTTCTCCCTCTTATTACTATTTTTAGAGAAGCTCTAATTACAAATAAATTTCATAAATTAGTAGCTTATTTATTGCATATTATTTACTAATTTATCAATCCAGACCCTTTAACTAAATTAGGAATAAAACCCCAATATTCCCAAAAAGGTTGAATTAGACACCAAAATCGCTACTCTGAGGGGGAAGGTTTCCCAAATGATAAATATATATAGCTATCTCACCCTAATGGATGTAGAATTGGACACACGTATCATTGAGTAAGACCAAACTCAAGGAGATGTACAAATATATTAGGCATATGTGCATAAACTCCATGGGGAGTGATATGAGGAGAGATATACAGTATCATAATAAGAGTTATCTAGGGCATTGGTAGATAGGGCTAAGGCCAAGTATGATGTGATATGGGCCAAAGATTAGGCTGACTATTATTGGGTCCTATATGATATGGAAATACCAATAAGGGTTAGGGCACTGAGCTTTTTGGAGCATACCCATAGCCATAAGTCTAACAACACTTCCAAGTCACATCATACATGAGAGTTAGAGTGATCAGTAACACAACTTCCCCTACAGAAAATATTCATGAGGCCACCACAAAAACCACCATGAACACCATGTACAAAACAAAGCTTTGATCAAAATCCTAGAAATTATTAGAGCTAAAGCTAATATTATGATTTTAGCTCAACATTTTATATTTTGGTGATATATATATCCATGTATAGACGCTTTTGTGTGATGTATATAAATATTCATTTTTGATCACTTGATATATAAGGACACTAATATTCTTTGATATATATGATGCTACTTTTGATTTCATGGATATTGGCACATGGTATAGAGTAGATATTTGATATTGATGTGGATGTACATTTATTTGTCATGATTCTGTTGTATATAATTTCCATGTTGATTTTGTACTTGATCTAGATATCAAATGTGATTGATGTTTAGGATGTGTTATTATCTGATTACAAATTTTAGATGTTTATGACCAGTTGTATATGCTCATTTTGGATATGCACATCCTAATTATCATATATGTATCAATGTTGTTTAATTATTTTTTATTATAGAAAATGTGATGATGTTTCTAATTTGTTTTTGGTATATGAGTACATGTTATCCATCTTGTGAGGGGGTGATTTATCTTTGCACGACATTGATATATGAGTCTCCTAAGTAATTGATTGTTAATTTTTGAAATAATGATATGTATCATAATTAGAAAGGGAATCATGATAACATTGTCCTCCAATTACATAGGGACTAGTTTAGATGCAAATACTAATAACTCAAGATTAGGGTATAAATAATTAATACCTAATTTTAAACCATAATGCACTAAATAGAGACATTTGTTAACAACTTGAGATCAAAATATGAATAATCAAGACTTAAGTGTAAATCATAATGCACTAAAATAAAAATGAACAATGTCATAAAGGAAAAAAATAAGCAAGCAAACAAACTAATAACATACAAAAATCATAACTAAAAGTAAAAAACAAACAAAATAAATTAGTGTTGTGTGAATGTTAGAATAAGGCATTACTCTTGTGATCTTCGCCTAAGGCTAGGAAACACAAGATAGGATAACATGAAAATTTAGATGAAAATGGGGGTAAAAATAATAAAAGTGTCTAAGCTGACTTCAGATACTCCATTCAACTAAACACTACCTACATAGTCCATGTGGACTGTTAGGCCAAATGTAGTTCTCTTGGGAATGGAAAAGAAAAAAAAATGATGATAAATGGGTAGGATAAAACTATTAGATGAACAAGGTATGGGAGTAACTCACAAAGTGGAGAGAATGTATAATATGAAAGGAATTGAAAATAAAGTGTTATAAGCCGCAAATTTATTAGGTGTTAACAACAAAAACATCACAAGGAGATTTTGACATCATAGACTTGCAAATTGATATGCATAAATGAAAATCAATATCATATTATATCCTTAGAACTTCATGTAAATACAATGAAAGTGCATTGCTTACATAGGCAAGGAAGATCAATCATAGCCATAAGATCAAGCTAAGAGATAACCTAGGGATAGGAACTAACTATACCTAAAATATCCACACCTAAGCGGAGGAAAGGTAAATAAACTACTATAATACTCCCCTCCCCACCAAGTGAATCTAGGGGCTAAAAATAGCCCAAAATAAAGTGTCATATCCACATTATGAGTCCCAAAAATAAGGGTTGATTAGGTACTCAAGCACAATATATCCATGAAGAAATAAAGAAGGAAGATGTCCAAATCTCTTATGCCAAATCTTACTCTTAGAATCAACATAAGAAACCAAACATGTCTCTATAGAAAAAGTGTCATAAAAAATCTCAAAGTGATATAGTTTGGAACTATGATAAATAATACTTTGTGCAACAAGTGAATGAGACTCCAATAAGGTCTAAATTTTATCCCTTTATGGTGTGAAAGTCAATGTCTTACCCTGACTAAAATGATAAATCTAATAAACAGAAAACAAACTAGTAATGATGTTAGGAACATATAATGCATCATTGATTAAGCCACCATCAAGTTGTATGTCACATTTTCCCTTGAAAAATAAAGGAGAATATCCAACGTCAATGTTGGAAGTATAACTCAAACCAAGAGATATGAAAGACTCCTTAGAAGAAGTCATGTGGTGAGAAGCACCAGAATCTATAACCCAACTATCTGAAATAGGTGATTGAGATCTCCCAACAACATTAAGTGATTTACCTTGTTCATTAGAAGGAGGTGGAGTGGAGATAGAGATATTTTGTTTTATGACTGCATTCTCTTTCAACACTTAATTTTTACATCACCAGTCCCCCCACAAAATATCATGAAATAATAAACTTATTCATGGATTTATAAGAATCCTTGGGTTTAGAGTTATTGTCTTTGGGTTTAGTAGAAATAAGAAGTGGATTTGGGTTTACTTTTTTATTTTAAATTACTCTTAGGATAGATGATACTAATGTATTTTGAGAGGTAAAAGACTTGAGGATAGATAGTTTGTATTTTTCCCTAGTAAGTCTTTTATAAAATAAATCTAAATCAGGCATTTGAATGTGGCACCCAAGGCATCAATGCTAGAGAAAAAGGTAGAAGAAAACATTTGGAATGGACCTCTCAACTTGGATAGAATTAGGTAAACACATTTTTCATCTTTTTTATCTCTTCCACTCTACTTTAATTATGTCAACAAGTCCTTGAACTTAGTAATATAGTCTACAATGGATGGAAAATATTTAGGATTTAGAGAAGTGATCTCTACTTCAAGCTGCATGGCTCTCATGTGATCCACCATATAAAATAAACCCTTAAAATTTTACCAATTTTTAAAATGAGAGTCACATCATTCCAAATAAAATAAAATACTATCACTTACATAAGTTCCTATCAAACCCTTACACTCATAAAATTTGCATTGGTGCTGAAATTTCTCATATTCTCTAGTGAACACTAGTTATGTTTCAGTCATTAAGGCCCATAATCTTTCACATTTAATGACTATTTCCATTCTTAGTCTCCATGAATGATAATTATGGTTTGTTAATGGCTCACATTATTCTAATGTAGAAGAAGAACCTATTCTAAAAATTTACTAAAGAGAAAATAATGCAAAAGAGATGCACAAATAAACATTGAGACACCCCCCCCAAAAAAAAAGACTTTATATTGACCCCCCCCCCCCACAAATTTATATTTTAGTGAATTTTTACAAAATAAATGACACTAATAGATCAAGCATAAAAAACATGCTGATCCAAAACTCAGAAGTTCTGGTTGACGAATATTTCAATAGCATAGAAATAACACAATAACACAATAACAATGAATTCTCTGAGAAGAGACGTCGTATTACTTAAAGATCACAATACAAATATAGGCTTATCTCTAGGAAGAGATGTTTGCCTTCCCTTTTTAGGTTATAATGCATTTATACATATTTTGAAAACATCAGGGGATTGAGTGGCTAGAGGAATTAACGATGACGATTTAAGATTGAGTGGCTCGAGAGAAATAATAGAATTAAAACAATATAGCGCTCGAGGACATAATGGCTCGAGGAAATAATTGTCACTGACAATGTGACTTCCATGAATGAAAACAATACAAAATTTGAGGAATTAACTGTCACCTGAATGGTCACCCAAATTATTGCCTAGATCATTTCTGTCACCCGAGTGGTCACCCAAATTATTTCCCAAATCATTCCTCCCTCCTTAAAAAGCAATGGTCCCCATTGCATCAATATTCCCTGTCAGGTGGGGTAGTTGTGTCTTGATTTGATTCTATGTGAGCCACTCACCTTGGTGGCTAAGCTGGCCTCTTCTGACCACTCGATATAGCGGAATAGAGCATCCTCTTATTGTCTTCATCCAAGTATCCACAATCTAATCCTCTTCTACTAGAGCAAAACTCTGTGGATCAAGCTCATCAATGTCTAGTTGTTCTGCCACAATCGAAGTGTCCAATAGAGGTGGGTGATATGGTTTGAGGAGCTTCACATTGAATATTGGATGCAGACCAAGGTAGGCTGGTAGGTTTAACTCAAAAGCATTTTTTGCAACTTTTTTGGTGATGGTGTATGGACCATATTACAGAGGCTGAATCTTTCTGTGTGGGCCTGCAAGCCATTCCTTCTAAAGTCGTAACCAAACCTTGTCACCCACAACAAAATGGTGTGCAATCCTATGTTTGTCATGGCATTTCTTATACTTTTGATTCATCTTCTCTAAGATGTCATGAACTTGTTGCTAGATATGTTGCATTTGTTCAATAAACTTTGTTGCTTTCGCTACCTTAGATCTTTCATGAGGTGTGTATTCCATGGTGGAAAATGGATTAAATATATCAATTGGTGCCATGGGTTGGAAACCAAAACATACTTGGAATGGACTATGCTTGGTCAAGCTATGCAACACCTAATTATATCCATGTTGTATGAAAAGAAGTCCCTCGTCCCATGTGCATGGATGTTTGGAGTGATACATCTGAATCATGTGAATAATCAAGTGGTTTACCGCCTCTGTTTGACCATTAGTCTATGGATGGAAGGCTATGGACTTCATCAGCTTAGTATCCATCATCTTCCATAGAGTGGACTAGAAGATGCTCAGGAACCTGCTATCTTGATCTGAGACAATGGACTTGGGGAAACAAAAATGGAGCCATACATGACTAAAATATAGTTGAGTAGTTTCTTCAGTAGATACATTTTTCTTACAAGCAAGCATGATAGCCATTTTTGAAAAATGATCAACTACCACAAAAATACAGTCCTTGCCATGTTTAAAAGTGGGCAAACCTGAGAGAAAATTCATTGAGATGGATTCCCAAGGCTTGGTTGGTTCTAGCAATGGTGTGTACAATCCTTGCTTCTTATTTGTTGGCTTCGCTATTGTGCATGGGTACAAGATTTGAGATATCTTTCCACATCTTTCTACATATGGGGCTAGTAGAAGTGTTTTTAAAGAATTTCCAATGTTTTTTCAATACCAAAGTGTCCAGCTGTCCTACTGAAGTGTACTTCCCATATAATCTTTTGTTACTCTACAACAGGAACACAGATGTGCCCCATATGGCAGAGGACATTATCTTGTAAATAGAAGTCAGAAACATGTTCACCTTTTTGGAGTGCTTTATATGTGTCAGCAAAGGTAGGATCTACTTCATAAAGAGCACCCCAAGTGGCAGTCTCATGTCCACATAGGTCAAGAACTATTGTGAGTGTAGCAATTGGTGGGTGGCTTAGCTAATCTACAGCTATATTTGAGCTCCCCTTTTTTTGTTTGATTATTAGGTGGACTTTCTGAAGATATGTGGCCCACTTTTGGTGCCTCTCATTTCATAGTTTGCTTTGTGTCTAGATGAATTCCAATGGTCTGTGGTCAATGTGGATGACCGTCTCTTTCCCCAAGATGTAGTGTTTCTAGTGTTTGCAGGCTTATATGATGGCATAGAGCTCCTTATCATATGTTGGATATTTCCTGACTGTATCAGTGAAAGTTTCACTATGGTATGCAATAGGATGGCCATGTTGCATGATGACAGCTCCCATGGCATATTCAGATGCATTTGTCATCAACTCAAACGGTTGATGCAAATTTGGCAAGGCAAGAACAGGGCCTGAGCAGAGTTTATTATTCAAATTCTCAAATTCCCTTTGTTGTATTTCACCCCACTGAAATGTAGCTTTAGCTCCTCCTTTAGTCACTTGGGTTAGTGACCAAGCAACATGTGAAAATCCAAGAACAAACCTGTGGTATAAATTTGTAAGGCCCAAAAAGCTATGAAGCTCTGCGAGGGTCCTTAGTGTGGGCCATTCTCGAATAACCTAAATATTTTCTAGATCAACATAGACCCCTTCCACATTCACAATGTACTCGAGGTACTGAATTGTTGTCATTCCGAATGTGCACTTGTCAAGATTTGCATACAACTTGTGCTCTCAAAGAGTTTGAAGCACCTTACAGACATGTTGTAAATGTTCTTCTCATGTTTTGCTATAGATGAGTATCTCATCTAAGTAGACAACCACGAATGAGTTGGTGAAGGGTTGTAGGATGTCATCCATCATCCTCACAAAGGTTACAGGTGCGTTAGTTAGGCCAAAAGGCATAACCAACCATTCAAAGAGCCCCTCCTTAGATTTGAATGCAATTTTATAGACATCAGTGGGATCGATGGGAATTTGGTGATAACCAAATTTGAGATCAATTTTGGTGAAGAACTTCTCACGACGGAGCTGGTCCAGGAGGTCATCAATTATGGGGAGAGGGTAGCGATTCCTCACAAAGATTTTATTTAGGGCTCGTAGTCAATGCAAAGCCTCCATGTTCCATCTTTCTTCAGTGCCAAGATGATTGGGCTAACACAAGGTGAAGAGCTTGGCCTTATGTGACCCCTTTGGATCAATTCTTGAATCTATATTTTTATCTCATCATTCTCCAAAACTAATCTACAATACACATGACTGTTAGGCAAAGGTGATCCTGGGATTAAATTAATAGAATGTTTTACCTGGTAATGTATTGGAACTCCTATGGGTGACTTGAATAAGTCATCATATTCTTCTGTGATTTGTCCTATCTGCTTTTATTGTTGTGTTGATTGTGTAGTCAGGATCGCAACATCGGCCTACTTGGATTTCTGTGGTTTGACCACCATGAGAACAAATTACTTTATCTTCTCCACCAATCTCTTGCATTGCTTAGCACTGATCAGGGAGACACATGTCAGAGGTGGTACCTCTGGTACCCTATAGCATCATGTTCCAAGAGTGAGGGTGATCCTTCGAGTTCAGGATTCATAGATGCCATGTCACTCATACATGAATGGCTGACCAAGGAGTACATCACAAACATCTAGATTGACCACATCACACAAGACTTCATCTTGGAATGGTTTTATAACATATGAAAGAAGACATTGATGGGTGACACAAAGGTCTCTCCCTAGGCTTAACCACCCAATACTATAGGGCTTTAGATGAGGCTTCATGGATAGATCTAAAATTTTCACAACTTTAGTAGAGATTAAATTCTTTTGACTCCCACTATCAAGAATGAAATGCAGAGGCTTACCTTTTACCCATAATTTAGAGTGAAACAATCTTTCTTTGTCATCTGGTCTTTCCTCACAGGTCTATGATGAAGTGATGATGGTGTCAAGCTCAGCATCTATAATTTCTTCTTCATCCTCTTCGACTGTAGGTTGTGTATGAGGCAGAGTAGTAGACATCGAGTATTATGACTTAGAGAGTAGTGACTTGATGGCTCAACATTCTTCTTTGGAGTGAGTTTTAGTTTTATGGTAATCACACCATTTTCTAGCCTTCCCCTTTTACGATTTCTTATGCTGAAACTCCTTCTGCTTCCAATTTTGGCCTCGTGTTTGACCTTCCTTATCACTTTTCCATTTTGAAGATTGACTCTTCATATTCTTCTTGCCATGCTTGTGTTCAATCTTCACTACAAATTTATATGCCTCACCGAGGGTTTCCAAATTGAAGAGTTCCATTTCCCCCCGTATGTACCATTGTAGTCCACCATGATATTTGAGAGTTTTATGTTTCTCACTTTCTTGAATGCCTAGTCTTGCAGATAAAGAATGAAAAGTGTCTATGTAATCTTGAACAGATTGGTCCTTGCCTTGGTGAAGTTGTTGCCATTGTATGTACAAATCATCATACGCTCTGATGGGATAGTATTCTTCTTTTACTGCTTCCATAAAATCATCCCAGGTAGGTTCCACCCCCAGGCCAATGATATCCATACTGAACCTCCTTTTGTACACTTCCCACCAATTTTTCATGGGCAATGATGATTTCAAAAGAGCAAAAGTGATCTTTTCTCCATCGGTGAACTTATTTATAGAGAAGTAGGAAGACAATTGATCCAACCAATTTTCCACTACATCAGCATTGATTTTGCCTTCAAATGTGGGAATATCAAAATTTACCTAAACCTTGAAGGGTGTTGGGGCATTAAAAGGAAGTTCCCTCGATGAGGAGCTAGGATGTGTAGCCGTGGAGCCAAAATTTCCCATCAGAAGTGTTTGAAGAATTTGAGCAAATTATTGGAGCATCTGTGCTTGTTGCTATTTGAGGGCTTCATTCACCATTTCCGTGAAAGGATCAGATGTCTCAGTGTCATCCACCATTTGAAGTCATCTGGGGCACACAAGTGGAATGTTTGGAAGCTATGTCAATTCCCACCCAAGTTTCTTATATCCTGACCTCATCCTTGGGATCATACACTCTCAAGACAAACCGCTCTGATACCACTGATCCAAAACTTAGAAGTTCTGGTTGACGAATATTTCAATAGCATATAAATAACACAATAACAATGAATTCTCTGAGAAGAGACGTCATATTACTTAAAGATCATAATACAAATATAGGCTTATCTCTCAGAAGAGATGTCTGCCTTTCCTTTTTGGGTTATAATGCATTTATACATATTTTGAAAACATCAAGGGATTGAGTGGCTCGAGGAATTAATGGTGATGATTTAAGATTGAGTGGCTCAAGAGAAATAACAAGATTAAAACAATATAGTGCTCGAGGACATAATGGCTCAAGGAAATAACTATCACCGATAATGTGACTTCCAAGAATGAAAACAATATAAAATTTGATGAATTAACTGTCACCCGAATGGTCACCCAAATTGTTGCCTAGATCATTTCTGTCACCCAAGTGGTTACCCAAATTGTTTCCCAGATCACATACACTTTTGAAAAAAATAACACTTAATTTCGAGTTACAGATCAAAAGATATAGATTTTTAAAAATTTCCCATCATAAATGGGTCAAAAACAAAAAATTGCACAAAAAATATTAATTGCTTAGAAAAAATTAAAGTCTTGGAGAGAAAAACTTTTAAGGGCTAGAAGATAAGCCTCCACTAGTAAAATCAAACTTTAATCCCCTCCTCACGTTACCATATCATGTGACCAAGGGATAAGGGTGAAGATGAGATCTCCCCACTTTTGATTGATTTTATTGATGTGCAAGTGACATTACTCAAAAAAGGAGAGAAAAAAAGTGGGAATAGTGTTCCTATCTAGTGGTATGAAATTGATGTCATGTTGGCTATCACTGTCTACTAGTCTAAAATTGACATCTTGTTGGCCATCACTATCTGTCACACTCAAAAGATATAGAAAATGCATCAATCTAATGAATGATCTATCACACCATTAAATATAAAAATTGTGTCACTCAGGCTAACATAGGAAAGAAATTGTCAATAAATAAAAGTGACCCAAGAGATAAAATCAGGTTGAGTACGATCCACACAAAATCACTATGTAGAACCTCCTCCTCTTTACCAAATAAACCCTTCCATGAATCAAGGGAAAAAATAGGTACAAAACCTCTTCCTCTCTCATAAAATATGATCATTAGATCTAATGACACACTCTAAACTAAAAGAAAAAAATATGGATTAAAAAACTTTACAGTAACCTCAACGATTTCACATATGGATGGTTACAACATCTACTACTCTAATACCATGAAATAATGAAAAATAAAATGTTCCAAGCCACACATATCTTAGGTGTTAATAGAAAAAACATCATAAGGAGAATATGACAATATTGACTTACAAATTGATATGCATAAATGAAAAACAATATCATATAATATCTCCAGAACTTCATGTAAATACAATAAAAGTGATTTGCTTAATATAAGCAAGGAAGATAAATCATAGCCATAAGGTCAAGCTAAGAGATAACCTAGGGATAGAAACCCACTATACCTAAAATATAAAAAATAATTAATATTCACACTTAAGTGGGTGGGAAAACCTAATAATGCTTTAAATAAATAAAACACCTAAGAAACATGAGTTAAGGTAAATAACATTCTCTAACAAAATAGTTCACTTTTAAAATGGGAAAGAGCGTAAAGTAAAAATATTTGGGGATATAAAATAAAATCGATAGAGGTTGACTTGAGTTGAGCTACCCCATGTAGCCAAGGGCTGCCTAAATAGTCCATTTGGACCTCAGGGTGTTGTATTTCTCTCAAAAATGGGAGTTTAATGGATGAATAACATTGTTGATTAAATTGATCATTATATAATGAAATACACCCACCTAGACATAGGCAAATACCTAAGGGAATGGGATAAATAGAGTTTGGCACAAATGATCACAATTGATTGAATTTGATAGAGAGGTCATGATTCAAATAAGAGGATTCCCACTCGTGAGATTTTCAACACAAAAAAAGGCCTACCCACATGATACTCAAATAGTGCCACTTAGAATAGAAGAAATAGGGAAAGCCACTAGTCAACATGGTGATAAATTGTACAAAGGTTTTGTGGTTTTATATCTTTTTGGGGGATTTTTAATTTTTTTTAATTTTTAGGATTTTGAAATTTCTAAATGTTTTTGGGTTTTTGGAGTAAGATATTTACAAGAGTATTATGTAAGTAGAATTTACAAAGGAATATAAATAAATTTAGAAAGAATTATTTACCAAAGGAAAAACAACCTATTTATACCAACTGTAATGGTGCCAAATCATAAAATGACAAGAGTTTGGAATGTGGAAATGAGGGGGAAGGTGAAAGGATTATGGTTTCATAGTAAAATTGAGGCATGAAATAACTACCCTTTAACAATAATTTATTATGTGAAATAAATGATACAAAATGGGAATGTATAACCATGGTAGAGATAAAATAAATGGTTTCAAAGACTACCAAGTATGGAAACCATGACAAAAGTATTTTGATGTTTTGAAATTCTACCTACAAGGATGTGTTGATGATGACCAAATCTAAACTTCTTGATAAACTATATTCTAAAGACTCCTATAGTACATGTAGTCTACAATCAAGATTAATATAGTAATAGGAGCTTGGGAAAGATAATGTTGGACTTAGGATTGGAAAATGAAAGAAAGAGAAATATGAAAGGATGGAAAGAAAATGCCCAAATTATGGGATCTCAATATATAATGTTCAACAAAGTCAAGCATAAATTTTTTTGAGATGCATAGTGTTCATAGACTCATCTAGCTCATAACCCTTTGCAATGGCTAATTTGTATGCCCCAAAACCATAATTTGTAGTGACAATGAAAGGTCCCAGCCAATTTGGCTCAAACTTACCTTTATTCTTACATTAGATATTTTTATTTCTATTATTCTCTTTTAAGACAAGATCACCCACTTAAAACCTCTTGTAATGATGCACTTATTATAAGTACGACAGATGATTTTGATATGCTTTAAGGTGACTCAATACAGCTATTTGTTTCTCATCTAAGAGTTCCAGTTCATATAGAATGATAATTTGATAATATTCATTATCAATTATACCCTAAAATAAAATAGACATAGAGGGTAACTTGACCTTAATTGGCAGAATGGATTCAGAGCTAAAAACTAAGGAATAGTGTTTTGCACATGTAGGTGTGTAGACATTGGAATGGCAAGCCTACGAGGTAGGAAATAATTTCAAGTGTCAATCTTGGATAGTGTATTTTATGGCATTCTTAAGGATTTTGATAAAAAATATTATAATCCTCATCTTGGCCATTACCTTGAGGGTAATATGGCATATACCATCTATGTTTAATATGGAATTTAGTACATAGGGTTTTCAAATCCTTGTTATTGATGAATTTACATTATTATAAATAATTGAAGAGGGAATGCCATAGTGATATATTAGGTGGTTTAAGATGAATTTATAAATCTACTTATTGGTGATGTAAGTGAGATGGTTGATTCAACCCACTTAGTGAAATACTCAGTGGTAATTAGGATATGTTTGTGGCCATCTAAAAAAGTGGGGTTTATATTTCATGTGAGATCAAGCCCCTATGAAGAAAATAACCAAGGAGAAATAATAGGGTGAAGCATTCAAGAAGGATTGTGAATTAAATTATCATTATTTTAGAGAGTAAAGCACTTTTTGACATGATCACATGCATATGCTTCCATTATGGGTCAATAGTACCTTGTTCGAAGGAGTTTCTTAACAAGGATGATTCCACTTGTGTGGGCACCAAATATAACTTTGTGCACATATTTAAGTGCTAATTTATATTCACCTATTTTAAACATCAAAGTAATGTGCCATCATTGCCTCTACGATAGAGTGTATCAATAAATAAAGTGTAATTGGATGCATTTTGAATAAATGAATTATCTTAGTTGTGTGATAGGTTATCAAGAAGAATGTGGTATTGGAGATCGGTATATAAGTCTTGGTACCAAGGGTAATCAGGACCAAAAATATCACATACCATTTCAATGTGAGGATGACTATAAGTTGGCATGATAAGGTTTTCAATAAGAAACTAATATTCCCATACATTGGAAGATATCTCTATCAAAGACCCAATGGTTACCATGGCATCTAATGATCTATTTTTAGACCTAGGTATTTTCTCAAATTAGATACATTCAAAGTGTTTTTTGATATTATAAACCATTCCTTTATATGGTACAATCTTATTGTCTTTTGTTTTGTATTGGTTTATAACATAATTTATGAATAATTATGAATCATCATAAACAACCAATTATTGAATGTTCCATTGTAATGCTAGGTGGAGCCCTAAAACAAGTGACTCATATTACACAATAATATTGGTTCATAGGAAATCAATTTGGAAAGCTTTAGGAATGATATCCCTCTATGTCATAATGAATAAAATACTAGATTCTAAACCATAAGTTGTGAAGGAATCGTCAAAGTATAGCTTTTATTGATGCGATTCTTTAAGAGTGAAGATAGATTCACCTACAAAATGCATGGTTAAAGGATTCACATCTAAAAAGTGTTCTTCACCAAGTTGATCTACAAGTACTTTTCCTTTTATGGATTTATAATTAATGTATTTAATGTTGAATTCACTCAGGAACATAACTCACTTGGCCATACAACTGATTAATGTTGATTTATAAAGGCTATAATTAAGGGCATCAACCTTTGAAATAATAGTTATTTTTTTGTTCAACATATAATGGCATAAATTTTGTGATGAAAATATAAATGCTAAGCATGTATTTTGAATAGGTGTGTATTTGTGCTCATAATCAACTAGTGTACTACTCAGATAATAGACCGCATATTATTTTCCTTGGAAATCATGTTGGGCTAAGAGTGCCCCTAAGGCATGTTCAGTGGTAGAAATTCAAATCAAAAGGGGCTTGCTTTGCATTGGTAGGACCAACAATGGAAGTATTTCTAAACAATTTTTTAGTTTTTAAAATGCCTCTTGATAGTATACATTCCATTGAAAATTAGTGCCCTTCTTTAAGAGATGAGTGAAAGGATGGTAGTGATCAACCAACTACAAAATGAAGTGGTGAATATATTGGATATTTTGTAACAAGATACAAAATATTTTAGATTAGGATGAGGCCTTTTTATGATGGCCTTCACCTTGGTTTGATTGAATTTAATTCCATTATAGGAAATAATTAATCCTATAAATTTTCTTTAGGTGACTCTAAAGACACATTTCTTTGGATTGAGGTGCACCTTGTATTCATAAAGTCTCTCAAAGATCCTTCATAAAAAATTTAGATGTGTGGCTTATGTTTTTGAAATTCAAAAATTTCATGCATCATGGCATGGAAGGTGAAATTCATGGAACATTAGTATGTGGCACCATAAAATTTCAAGCCAAATGGCATGACTTGATAGAAGAATTTTCCCCACAGAGTGATGAATGTTGTTTTGTATTGATCCTCTAGTGCAATCTTGATATGGTTGTATCTTAAAAATCCATCCATGAGGGATATCATTTCTTAACCTATTATTTAATCTAAAATCATGTCAATGTTGGGTAAAGGAAAATCATCTTTTAGACATGCTTTGTTGATGTCCCTAAAATTAGTACATAGATGAATGACTTCTAATTTTTTACTAACTAGAAAAATGTTGGTTATCCATTCTAAGTAATCAATTGGTTAGATAAATATAGCCCCAAACAACTATTAAAAATCTTTTTTGACTAGTATAACAATCATAAGATGAATTTTATACAATTTTTGTTTAATGGTCCTAACATCCAAGTGTATAACAATATGGTGTACGATAGAGATGGATCCAACTCAAGTACATCCACATAAGACTATGTGCATATGTCAATCAACTCATAAATAATGGAAATAATAAAGTTGTATTCCTTATTAGTGAGGGATGCACCAAGATTAACTATTTTGGGATCATCTATTGTACCAATATTGGCCTATATGGTGTCTTTCACTAACAGTTTATAATCATCTTCTAAAAAATTGGGTACATAGGTAAATTGATCTTCTTCATTTGATTGTGGACCACTAGGTCTACCCATTTAAGAATAATATGAATCTCCTAGTTTAGTTAAGGTCTATTCAATTAATTTTTTTTATAAATCTTAAACTAACTATGCAAATACCTATTGTTACTCTACAATAATATCTAATCCAAAGTTGAGATGCGAACATATAAGACTCTTGGCTTCTTAAGGAGAAAGGTGAACTTACCCATTTAGTGATGCTTGAAATGGGTTATCATCAAATGGATAGTCTTTTTCTTTAATTTTTCCCTCATCCAAAAGTGCCTCAAATAGGTTTCCACTAAAGGGCCTCAATGTTTGATTTTTTAGGTTTTATTTTGACAAAGGAAGTTCACCTGCTCTTGAAAGTAGGCGACGGGGTCTAATATAATCTTGATGCCTTGTTTTTGGTTTCCAATCAATAGGCCATCTATAAGACCCATGAATTATGATAATTATTCTTCATTTTATAATTCATCTAATGGTATATCATGATATTATTGATCCCAATTGATGAGTTTAGGGTAATAGAGGATAAGAGGAATTTTTGGCAAGCGATACGATAGTGATATTAGTGTTGGTATAAAATATATTTATGTTAGAAAACTAATCATAGATACTATAATTAGACTATACATCAGTACCAAGATCATCTTCACTAGGAACTAAATTATTATTACTCTCAAGATCTGAGGGGTTACCCTCAGGCAATTTATATCTAATACCTCGACTAAATTTGTGTTTAATAATAGAAACATGCTCAATAATATCTTGTTGATTTGGCTCCAGGACTTTTCAATTTTAATATTTATGTTCTAGGATTTTTTTAGGAATGGGATACTTGGTACTCTAATAACAAGAGGTGAAGTCATCATTTTACAACTCATAGAATTGCTAGGTAGGTCTTGTTCTCTTTTTGAAAAAATACAAGAGGGCCCTTGGGATGAGACCCATTATTTTTTCACGATACCACATTAGTCAAATCATGAGATTTATTATCCTTATATCTACCATGATATTTGGGAGACTTTGGAAATTTGTAATTATGGAAAGCATCCTTGATGTTGTATGTACCAATACCCATATCTTCAATAGTGAAGTGGGAGGAAGTTTGTGGAGGTAGAGTGGAAGAAGTGGACATGAGGTCACTTAGGTAAATTTATTTGTATTGGGGAGATTTAGGAGCTTTGGACTTGTAATTTTTATGAGTATGCATGGTGTTAGGTAGTAGTTATATTCACCATATTTAACTTACAAATGATTTCAATATTGATGTGGTTGTAAGTCATTAGGAATAGTGACCTCCATTCTAGACTGGGAGATTTTGAGACATTGGTGAAGGGTGGAGGGAAATACACATACTTCATGGATCCAAAGGCATAAAAGAATCAAATTTTAGGGTAAATCAATTTATATGGCATGAAAAAGGGTGTCATGGGTGATAGGCCCAATGATGACTAGTAAATAGATAGTGCCATGTGAGTCTCTCTCTACATTATCATACACTTTGATGGTAATGACGCCAAGATAAAAAATATACTAAATTATACTCTGAGAGTCTTATGATTTTTAATGAGGCTATATTGAGACATGAACCATTATCTATAAGAACTTTATGCTTAATATTGTGGTGGTTTATGATGGCTTCAAGATGAAGAGGATTATTGTGAAGGGTACTAAGGGATGACATGTCACTCTAGTTAAACATGAATTTTTGACTAGGGTATACATGTCCCACAAGTTCTTGGCATGTGGTAGGATCAATGTCTTTAGGAACCTTGGATTTCTGAATAAGTTCATACAATATAGTCTTTTGAACTTATGACATACACAAGAGGTCTAGGATTGAAATTTACACATGAGTCTTATTCAATTATTCATCAAGATCATACTACTTCTCAATTGAAGGCAGAGATGGTTTGGATTTATAAGGTAAATATCCTTGTACATGATTAATGTTGGATGAATATTTTGAATTTTAAGGTAAGGTGTTCATAATGGAATCGTTATTGGAATGAGGTAAAGGACCTTGAATCATGACCTTTAGACGTCAAGTTGTGACTACACAATTACGAGGTGGGGAAATGTTACTTCAATTAGATTAAGATGGAATATGACATGGAATAGTGACCCATGATTGCCAAAGAACAATGATGCTACTATGTGTATAAAAATAACCACTAGGGCATGAAGAAGGAGGTCCCAAAATGGAAAGAGTGACACTCTGAGGTGTGATGGTAGTTTGATGAGAATTGATCTTGATAGTAGATATATGGTTATTTATAACACGACCTACAACATTATTGTAGTTATATGGTACCACATGGTAGATAATTTGATTGGATTGAGAATCATAACCCTAATTATTATTTCCATTATTCTGATCTTAATTATGCCCTTGATTATTATTCTAATTACCAAATTGGTGCTAATTGTTAGAATTATGCTTTAGAAATGAGTCTTTGTAGATACCCATATTTTGGTTGGATGTACATTATAGATGAAACATTATCTAACTCGATGTCACCTCACTCTAGTAGGTCATGAATGAAGTACCTTAATTGCACAGATCTATGAATTCCATGCCCTTTAACATGATGGAAGTCACAATACTCATTGTCTCTATACCATTAAAGTTTTGGTTGGTCTTTTGGAAAACATTTTAGAGTTGGATAAATGACCATGTTAGCTATGACTAACTTCAAAAATACTACCTCAATAGGTTCACCAAGGTCACTGAAGAATTAATTATGATATTGATTCCTTTAAGGAGGTGGTATTTTTAATGTAATGGTTGGAGTAGATGGAGTTTTTTGGATAGGTGATGGTTGTACCATTTGTATGTGTCTTGATTCTATTACCCAATTTCCTATGACATTATTATTTTTATATATTCATTTGGAATTATTAGATGTAGTAGCCTATGCTTGTGGTAGAGCCTAATCTTATACTTAATTTTGAGAATATATTTTAACTACCTTTATCTATTAGTGCTTTATCAATTTGCACTCATTTTTCTATAATCTCTTGAAATGTATCTACACAATGAAGTCTTAATTTATGAGCCACCTTTGAATTCAAATTTGAATTTAAAATATCCATTCGTTGTTTATTAGGAAGATTGTGCTAAAATATCTATCCAAATTTCTCCATAATTGTAGGTAAGAATAAATCTTTCCCCGCCATGTTGTTTAACACTACACAAGTCAACCATGGTCAACTCATGTTCTATGTTGTAGTAGAATTGCTTTACAAAAAATTTAGATATGCCATCAAAATTGATGACAGATGCTTTTGATAGGTGTATAAACCATTCTAAAGCTTGTCCACCTAAACTTCATGGAAAAAATCAAAGTAAATATATGTTGTTATATTCTACTTCATTGTAAATCAAAAAAACTCTTTCAGATGCTTTCTAGGATCGCCCTTTTTTAAAATTTAAAAAATTTAGTTGCCTCAAAATGAGATGGAAAAGGTTCTTGAATAATGCTCATGTCAAATGGATATGGGCATATTTCATCAAATTTGTATTTTTAACCCTAATTTCCTACTTGGAGAGCTAGAACAACATATTTTATCTCCTAAAATTCTTGGAGAGTGGGAGCATTATGGGATAGAGGAGGTGTATTTTGTTGACTAATTAGAGGGAGTTTATTTTGATTGGGATATATAGGTGGATTGGAGTTAAGAAAAGTTGGAGTGGATGCCCTTTGTGTTAAGTTATTAGAATTGTTCACCCTATAATCAAAATTATATTGTTGGTAGGGTAATTATTGTTGTTAATTAGTATTAATAGGTGGATTATAAATACATTGTTGGGTTGAATGAATTTATTGTTGATATAGTGGAATTTGTTATTAAAAAAATTAGAATCTTGTTGCAAAGGAATTTGTTATTAGAAAGTGGGAATTTAATTATTAGAAGGGAGTGTTGATTAATAGTGATTTGATGGTGATTAACCATAACTCATTGTCAATGTGGAGGATTTAAAAATTGCCATTATGGATTGGCCTTGGTTTGTTGCAAGGAAATATTGTTAGAAACCTATTGTGGTAAACTAGAATAAGTAGTATGGGTGTCAAGAGGAACTTATTGGTGTTTCAAAGGAACCAATTATGAACTAGAAGTAAGGTGTTGGGAATAACTAAAAAATTATTGTTATGAACTAGAGGAAGGATGTTAAGGATTATCGATATCTTTCTATTGATAATTAGAGGAAGGGATGTATTAGGAAATAAGAGGAAGTGGTTGGTAACTAGGAATAAATTGATGTGATTTGATAATACTTTGGTGGAGTGTTAGCTTGTAGAAATGGATCTATGAGAGGTGTTTATTTGGGATTCATAAAAAGATCCTCATTTGATGGGACATTAGCCAAAGGATCTAATAGTTATTTCTCAATGGGCAGGTTTAGCTCTACATTAGAGGATTGTTAAAAGAAGTGACAAGAGTAGTAGCCATAAATTCCATAAGTTGGATATCTTGTTGTAGTTTTGTAATGATAAGTTAGCTATTTTAGATGGGATATATAGGTTATCCCTTTCCTTTACTTGATGATTTCAAAACTTGGATAGAATTTTGTGCAAGGGTATGTCCCTGTATAGAAGTAGAATCAAGATGTATCTCCTTTATTTGGATATGGCTATGTACATCTTCTGTTATGGGTGGTACCTCATCATACATGGGTTGATATACTTCCTCTTCTTGATTTTAATTATCTTAGAAGGACCCAAATGGTTCATAAAACCATTCTACTTAGAATTAGTGCTGTATATAACAACACTCCTTGTGTATCTATGCATTTTTGAATTAATGATCTAAATATTAAATTTGAATGGAGTTGATATGAACTTGTGTAACGTTTGGTTTTAACAATTCAAAGTGGATTTTAGATTTGAGAAATGATGTGAAATCAAGTTGTGACTTGAAATGTTGCTAGAATACCTCATGATCAAAGTAGAAGGTTGAAATTTGAACTTCTTGAAATAAAATGTCAAAATAGAACAAGGTTTGATTTGATTTGGAATAAAATGTTTGAAAGGCCAATAATGAGTTCTTGAACATCCTTAAAAAAAAATTAATTTTTAAATTTCAAACATTCTTGATTTTTGACTTAACCTTTGAGTTTGATTCAAATTCAAATTTCAAAGTTGACTTGAGTTCAAATTTGAAATATGATAACTTTCAAAAAATTGACTTAAAATGAATTTTTAAAAGTTAACTTCAATTCAATTTTTGAAAGTTGACCTTAGTTGACCTTTTGTAGAGTAGGAATCTAAAGCAAGTTAGTCCATGAATTAGTAGAGAAAACTCAAAATAATCAGAAAGGACATAACATACTAAGCCTACTCCCTCATGGGGTTTTTCAAATGAAATCTAAGAGATTTTAAAAGAAGTAATACAAGTATCAAACCTTCCCAAGAGCATCCCTCCTCCAAGAGCAGCTCAAAAATGTGATTTTTTTAATTTAGTACTCCAAGTCTTTGTCAATGATGAGTGGCTTGATCCTCCATCATCTCTCAATGCACCAATGAATTAGCCTCATGAAACTAATGAATGTGTGTGTTTCATTAAAATTTCACTTGTTTTCTTGTTTAAGAAATATGTAAAACTTGAAATACAGGTGAGGTTAGTAGAACCTAGATTAGGTTTGTGCTCCGTGATCTAGATGGTTGTAGATACTCCTCTTTGTCTAGGGAGGATGACCTACAGATAAGAAAGTCACTAGAAAATGGTTGATTAGTTAGGTAGGTGGGTAGATTTCCTAGCATGGATCTATATCTAAGAAGTACATGAATTCTTTGGAGGTTGTCAATCCACCTTTTAGACAAGTTAATGTTAAGAAAGTTGTTGATAAGAAATACTATATAACATAATTAAAGTACTTAATCAAAATGAAATAAATACTTTTCAAGATATAATGCATTTTAATAAAATAACATCAAAATAAATTCTTAATTGTCAAGGTGTGGTCAGGTTATTATTCTTGATTTTGTGTAATGATAGAGGTCAATAAAATATGGGTTTTGGTTGGGGTTGGTGGTTGATAAATACTTGATGTTTTGGTCAAAATTATTTACATAATGACCATCAATGGTCACTAATAACCATTGTCACTTAGGTTATGACCATTATTGGTCAATAAATGACCATTGGTGATTGAAGGCAATCATTGATGGTCATTGTGGGTTTAACAATCTCATATTTGGGAAATAAAGGGACTATGGGTAAGTTGTAGAGGGGTTTTGTAGGTCCTCTGAGGGTTGATTGAGGGTTGTGAGAGTAGAGGTAAGGTCTCAAAGGTATAAATCTTAGGGTTTTTGTCTTCCAAATGGTTGAGAGTGGTAAGAGGATGATTGGTAGAGAGAATGGTGTTTAGAATTGTATAAATCCAACACCAAAGAGGTTGTGGGGATAGGTTAAAAGTAGATGCAAGCTCTAAGTTATTGAAACCAAATAACTTAACTAAAAACTAGTGAATAATAAATAGATTTGGTGCTTAATGGCCTGGAGGAATCCTGAAACTAAAAAAGAGCCACTTGAGAGTCTATATCAACTTGGACAGAGTAACTATACTCAAATTATTGGTGTTGATAATGTGAAAGTGCCTCCTTGGTCTTTATCTAGTTATGGTTTGGGTCTAGGAAGCTTCTGGATTTGCCTAGGAGTAAGAATCTCTCATACTAGATTCTTCTATTCAACCTCCTCTTCATTTCTTAATATAGAGCAAAGGAGTGTTGAAATGAAAGAGTTTAATAAATAGTATAATAAATGATCTAACATGCATTGATCATGCAAACAATTGACTAAAATTAAACAACTAGTAATCAATGAGTGAGTTGTAGTTGACTCCTTCGATCATGTACTCCTGAGGTAAAATTTTAAGTAACCATCGACAGTTCAGGTCAACTATCGATGGTCAAAGTCTGACCACCAGTGGTCAAGGGGACATAGTCAAAATTAGCTAAATTTACTAAATTTATCCAGTTTTACTAATGATTGGTAGTTAATTCTCTGAGAAATGGCTTAAGGTTAATAATGGGAGCATGGGGATGCATGAGGAATAAGTCTATGTGGTTAGGCCATTAAATTCAAGGGTAGAAATGGTCTTTAGGCTAGGTGTTGATAGGTTAGCCATGGGTTTGGGTAGGTGAGGTGGAGATAGGATTAACTAATTTAATTAAATAATTAAATTAACTAAAGGGGTAATATAATCAAAGAGGGGTTAAGGGGTGGTTTTTAGGTTAATGTGACATCTAGAGCCATTGTATAAAATTGTATAGCGTCTATAGTGTGCCAATAGTTGAAGCTATCTTATTGCAAATTCAACATAATAACATTACACAAAAATAGTTTAAAGGAATGAGTGAGGACCCTTGTATTTATAGATTTTTGGAAATGATCAAAATCAACCATGACTATCCATCTTGAGATCAAGATGTGTGGCCATAAATCAATTCAATTTTAGAGGCTCAATCCATAAATATCCTCATTAATATTTTGAATAATGGGGCATTAATGAGGCATGAGAGGGCTTAAACTAGATATTTGTTCCACTTATAGATTATGGATTCCACCCCATTGATGATGTCACCAGATGATTCATATATTAGAAATTACTTTCCAATTAATATATCTTCAATAACTTAAGCCCTTAATTTGGTTTGATTTTCTTAAGTGGGGTTAATTTTTCTACAATTCTTTAGAAATTGGTTTCTCAATTAATCAAGCTAGTCAAAATGTCAATTTATTGAGTCATAATTTGACTAGTGTATAATTAGAATAAGTTGTAAGTTGTGTGTAAATTAATCCTCCATTTAGAGCATTGTGGATGAAAAATAACACACACATTCATGTGCTTCCAAATTAGAAGAATTCAGTGGTCCAGAGCATCATTTTGCATGGTCACAATTTGACTCAAAGTAATTTGAGAAAAGATAATAATCACATAAAATGCATTGCCCCATTTAAGGATAGATTAGACTAAATTATCATTTATTAGTGATAATCTCAAACCATTTAGTGCATTTTAGAGATTTTGTCTGAAATTATGCATTGTCATAGAATGTTGCTTAGATTGACAATTTCTGAAAAATAGTGATAGGAAATGGATGTCTAAATTTTGCCCCTATTTGAGAAGAATGTCTAAATGGTATGAAAACCCAAATCATAGTCTCAAACTGATCAGTCATGCCAAAATATAGAGTAGGTATACAAAGCAAGTTAGTCCATGCATTAGTAGAGAAAACTCAAAATAATCATAAAGGACATAACATACTAAGCCTACTCCCTCATGGGGTTTTGTAAATGAAATCTAAGAAATTTTTAAAGAAGGAATACAAATATCAAACCTTCTCAAGAGTGGATAAAAAATGTGATTTCCCCTAATTTAGTGCTCTAATTCTTTGTCAATGATGAGTGGATTACTCCTCCATCATCTCTTAATGTACCAATAAATTAGGCTCATGAAATAGATCAATGTGTGCTAATAATTGAAGCTATCCTATTACAAATTCAACATAATAACATTACACAAAAATATCTCGAAGGGATGAGTGAGGGCCCTCATATTTATAAATTTTTAGAAATGATCAAAATCAACCATGACCATCCATCTTGAGCTCAAGATGTGTGGCCATAAATCAATTCAATTTTTGGGGATCAATCCATAAATATCCTCATTAATATTTGGAAGAATGGGGAATTTATGAGGTATAGAAGGATTTAAACCAGCTATTTATTCCATTTATGGCTTATGGATGCTACCCCATTGATGTAGATATTATAAATTAATTTTCAATTAATAGATCTTCAATAAATTCCATGGATTTTCCACTTAATCCCTTGATTTGGTTTAATTTACTTAAGTGGGGTTAATTAATTTTTCTGTATTTCTTTGGAAATTGGTTGCCCAATTAATCAAACTAATTGAAATGTCAATTTATTGAGTTGTAATTTGACTAACATATAATTAGAAGAAGATCTCAGTTGCGTATCGAGCAATTCTCCATTTAGAGCATTATGGATGCAAAATAACACATACACATGTGTGCTTTTGAATTAGAAGAATTTAGTGGTTCAGAGCATCATTTTATGTGGTCATAATTTGACTTGAAGTGATTTGAGAAAATATAATAATCATATAAAATGCATTGCCCTATTCTAGGATACATTAGCCTAAATCAACATTTTTAAGTGACAAGATCAAACCATTTAGAACATTTTAGTGATTTTGGCCTAGATTACGCATTGTCACATAATGTTGCTTTTATTAACAATTTTAGCACAATAGTGATAGGATTTGGATGTCTACACCTTTGAAAATTGACCTTTTTTACCTTTGAAGATTGACCTTAGTTGATTTTACCTTTAGATTAGAGTAAGAATTTTGTGTCAAACTGAACTTGATTAGGACTTTGAATGAGAAAAGGATTTTAATTCAAATGAAACCTGATTTAGAATTATTTTGAAATGGACAACATAATAGTATAATGGGGACAAAGTACCATACCAAACAGGTAGTGTAATGATTTAAAAAAGAAAAATATGACCTAAAAATTGGGTAGAGTAACACCTTATTACATGAATAAAAAATGACAATGTTTTGGATATTAGAAGCTTTTTAAATTATTTGATATGTAAGATGTGTCACACCAAATGAGTGTGTAATAACAAACACTCAATAACAAGACATTCATAACAAGATCTATCTTTAGTAGAAGAATTAGTGTGTAAAACAACTACAATCCACATGAATACCTCACTTGAATTGGTGAGAGATTAATTTCACATAACCCTCACTTTGGGTAGTAAATTATGAAATCTTGGGGGATATTGGTTTCCCTCGTACTACAAGTTATTTATGGCCAAAGATTTTAATCTTAAATTTTGACATGGATTTTCTAAATAGTCTTAGATATACCTTAAAATACATTGGGCTCAAAATCCATTAAAGAAGAACAAAAAATGGGTAATTCACAAGAGTGTCAAGTCCCTTTATGAGAACTTCAATTATAAAGGTCTGAGTGAAGTGTTATACACAAATCAAACTTTGAGGGTGAGGTCTGATAGTATAGGGTTAGGGATAAACCCCTTGTTATCATAAAACCCTTTATGGGTAATTTTGTTATGATCTTAAAAACAACTTCCCTCAAATTATATCCCCCTTTAGATGCATGAGGTTGGTACATATGTTAGGAGATGAGATCCCAACTGACGCACCCTAAGAAACTATGAGAAGGAGATGAATTCCACCCCGCATAGTCAACAAAGAAGAAAATATGATAATAATAATCTATGTTTTTTGGTCACCTAGGATCCCTAAAGGGGGAAAGGGGAGAGCATAGGCATGATAGACTATTAATCAATCAATCAAAGCAAACAAGCAAATAAAGCAAGAAAGGAATCAAGTTTTTTTAGATCACCAAATACAAGTGTTGCTTCTTTGATTAAGCACTAAACTAAAATTTGAGTCAAAATAAACTTAGTTTGGAAATAATTTACTTTTCTGGCTAGCACAACCTACAATAAATAAGTTAAGATTTTGTAATGTGGTCTTTGACAAGCATGGGAAGTTGAAAAGATGATTATTAAGCTCATAGGAAAATACCCAATGCAATCCTTCCATTTAGCAGATCAATCTCACCATTTAATAGGTTGATCCCATTGTTATGTAGAGAGACAAAATAATGAGTAGATAATTGGAGATTCCACCAATTATCAAAGGGATATCACCAGTTTTTAGGGTGATACCATTATTTTACAGGATGTTCCCTCTAATATAAAATAAAAAAATGATATAAAGTAGAAAATAAAAAACATCGCCTTATCAATCCTAGGGTTATGTAGGATGATCTCATTATTTTCATTGATTTGTAGGTCGCTCTCATTGTTAGGGTTTTTAATCTCATTATTTGACATCTGAATGTGTCTAAACATTCTCATTGTTATGTAGTGTGATATCACTAACAAATAGAGCATTTTTACCAATGCATAGAGCATTCTCACTATTTTCCTAAAAATACATACAGACAAAAAATAGAACATAAGCGATTTCACCATTACATAGGTCAATATCACCGATTATGGGAGGTGATCCTACTAAAATGTTGAGAATTCCCATTGATTTGTATAAAATTAAAACATAGAAAAATTAAAGGAAAAGAAGTATAAAAATCTAAAAAATGGCATTTTTCAAATTTAGAAGGTGCTTGAATGTTCTCAAGAGGATTATGGGGTGTGTTTGTACTACCCGGCATGAAAAATATATATCATGAGTACAATAAATGTTAGTTCTTTGTTAGATATTAAAAATAAGATAAATTGACAAACATAACACCTCAAGCATGATCTCTTAGAAGGGCAAGGTCTATACCTTTCCTATGGATTCATTCTCTAACCCATATTGTAAGTGTGTTTGTGCTTGGATTGTAGAGATAGGATTCTTTATCAATGTCACTTATTCATTTTGACACCCTCTCCCCTTATCTACAAATATTTTTGATTAATCAAAGTGAAGGATTGTTGAAGATTTTTCAAGAGTTATGCATTATAAGTTTACACTAAAAAGCTTATTGAATGCATATAGTGAGCATTGCATTTACAGATTTTTTTGATTAATTGTGACCATTGGATTGAGATCGAGATGTGTGGCTAGAATTTAGTTCAATTTGAGTAATATAAATGTCATTAAAATTTGGGGCTTGATTTGCATTTATTAGGCATGGGTTCCAAAATTATGATATTTATTGCAATGATAATTCTTGACAACTTTATGCATGATGTCATGATGATGTCATAATTCATATATTTGTTAAATATTTGAATATTGCATAATTATAAATTAGTCAATTTCTATGGATTTTATGTTTAGGCCATTTTATTTGATTAGATAGACTAATTAATCTAGATTAGCTTCCATGTTATTTATGCAATATAATTTTATTATTATTTGTTCTAGTTACTTGCCCCAAAACATCACTTAAAAAAATGATTTGGATCAGAGTGATTAGATGAAGATGATAGTTGGTTATAGTACATTGAACCAATTAGGGATGCCCCAATGTTTTTTAGAATACAAATTTTAGGTGTGTGGACAAATTTGGGTATTTTGGTGATTCCATATTGGCACCCTTTTTCCCTAAGTAGTGTTCTTATGCCAACATGACAAAACCAAGTTCAAGACAATATTGTGTAATAATTGCTTGCATTTTATATTGGTTATTCTAACTAGAGGAATCTTTTAAATATTTGTACCAGTTGGCTAATCAGTTACTTCTCACCCAAATTTTGGATAAATGACTCTCAAAGTATGAATATAGTGGCAAAGTTATAAACTGATGGTTGAAGAGCATCACAAGCCTTGAGGCTTACCTGCCTAGTCCTACATAAGGTGGATTAGGGCTTGAGGATCATGGACGTATGAATTTTTGAATAAATAGGTGAACTTATACCACCTAACCATCCATTAGCACATGCCTACCTAGTCAGCTAGAAGGGTAGCCAGCACCTATTTAAAGAAGCAACCTCTAAGAGCAAAAAGGAGGGAGAGAAACAACAACAATGATGACAAGGATGTAGCATACTAAATACTATCACATATGTAATTAGAATACAAACTAAGATGGCTTATGTTTATTACTGGTATACCCATCCTTGATTAGTTTGCACTCACCTATGAGCTCATAGACATGAAGGTATCATGCTGGGCTAAGGCTCAAATTGATCTTGTAACTATCATTTTGAAATAAAAATGAAACCAATCACTTGTAGGAAATATATGTTGAATGCCTCCTCTGGTAATATCTTTAATAATTGAATAAGGTTTTGATATATATGTTCTCTATTAGTATAAGTTGTAGTTAGATAAGTCACATGAGGATCTATGGAGCCAATTCTAGTTGACCATCATGATGCATGGTAATCCATAGTTAGGAATGACCCAACTTGTGTTAATCACCAATTGAACCCAACCCTATCAAAAGAAAGGAGCCAAGTAGCTCAAGAAAAGATGAGAATATCACCTAGACATCTCAACCCAATTAGTGCCTAGATCAATTGTCAGACTAGATGTGCACTGCTATGACTGAGAATTAAAATCTAAACTCATCAAGTGACCATTAAGTGGATCATTGAAACAAATTTGAGTTGATGAATCCCCATGACATGCCCCATTGACTAAACCAAAGTTATACCATGTTCTAATTATCCAAATGTGAGCCCTAGTCCTTTTATCATTGCACTTAGGGTGAGTGCTCAA
The DNA here is from genome assembly GCA_037957365.1 of Torreya grandis. NCBI lineage: Eukaryota > Viridiplantae > Streptophyta > Pinopsida > Cupressales > Taxaceae > Torreya > Torreya grandis. The sequence goes on from JARHVA010002174.1 coordinate 2,632,763, forward strand.
GGTTTACACCTTGAGTGAATTGGATGTAGGTGTAGAGATGCGCTAAATGTTATGCCTAACCTACTGTTAAAATCCTTACACCTAGTTATCTTAAAGCACCAAACTAGTAGGGTGAGTTACTAAGAGAAATGGGCACTACTATAAGAAATTAATACTTTCCACTACAAAATTTTGGTTCCATTATTGGGAACTATATTGAATTTTGTTGTTGCAATGATGAAATGGAGAAATACATCAACTCTCACTTGAGAACATCGAGCACTAGCTAGAACAAGTTGAGGATATATTTGTGTAGAGTCATCCAACCTACCAAGGTCAGGAGATAAGAGTATGGGTGCAGACCTAACTGTATGATCCATTGTATGAAGTGTTCTTTTGTGAGTTACCAAAACACATATACAAATTTTTGATTACTTTCATCATGTATAAATGGCAAAGATATGGCTAGCTCTAGGAGTGGATAGAAGAGCACCTAAAAAAGCTTTAAAACATCGATGAGAAGTGGATGTGTTTTGTTGACCATTAGTATAATGAGGGGCACTAAATAATTACGTGCTAAAAATTTTGGTGTCAACATACTCCTAACCTAAAGAAGTAAAGCATGAACTCTATCATAAACCTAGAGGCTCATTTTTGAGAGAGCTAGGCACTAAATTGAAGAAGTTGCTAGTAGATTACAGAATGGAGACCATAAATATGATCAGCTAAAATCTGAGTGCATATGAGTAGGCACAGAAGATAAGGGGAAGTGAAGGTGAAGTACAGATGGAAAGGGATGAGCAACCTGATGATCAAGAGCTTTGTAGGTAAAATCATAATAAATGAAGGCACAGATTGATAGAGGGTCTAGAACCTATAAGTGTTGAGGAAACTAGTTTAGACCAAGAAAGGCATGGGGAAGGATTCCTTAAAATATAATAGTGCCATGAAATAAGGGATGAAGTTGTAGGGTGAGCTTAGGAGTCCATAGAGGAGGTTTACAGTAGGTTCCTGAAAGATTGAACACCACAAGATGCATAAGAGGAACTCACCCCCTTTAAACCAGAAGTGCATACTCATGCACTAGATCTAGTTCAAGAAGATAAGAATTTAATAACTAAATATAGTACCATAGTATATTTTGATAGATTCTAATTTTGAGGTAAGAACTAGTAATTGAACAAATACTCCCTTATGAATAATTAAAGGATATCTTGACAACTATAAGCATGAGTTTAAGTGTGAGGACCCCTAGTCAAACAATCAATAAGATAAATCCAACCATCCCAATTTAAAGGATGTTATTTGTGCTGATTGGGCAAAAACCCAGTGGAGGTGGCTCTGCATAACCAAGAAGTAGTTCCACACCCACTAGCTCTACGATGCAACTAATAACAGCTAGGATGCAATCTAACCTAGGGATTAGAGGAGTGGCTTCCATCTAGGATCCAAGATGACAAGCACCACAAGGTCAAGCAACCCCTCAATAGATTTACTATGAGATTGCAATGCATTTACCAAAGTACCATAGCATTGAAAATGTTGTTGAATATGTGCTCAATTGTGAACTATAATAGTGTGCTAGGGGGATTACCCAGTCATAGAATAAGGCCACTCAATTTTGATGACCCTAATGGATTTTTTACACACTTGGTATCAAAATTTTGATCGCAACCAGGCCATGGTGGATTATGACCTATTGAAAGAGGTTTTTCTCAAGGATTTTGACATCTTAGATTTTGAGTAGAAGAGCATAACTACATTAAAATAAATTAGGTAGGGGCTATCTAAGAGTGTGCAACTTTACAATGCATGTTTCAAAACCCTCATTTTAAAACTCCCCTATAACATCCACCCCTCCCAACAATCATAGTGGTTTTTTGGGGGTTACTTGTACCATTCTGATGAGTGATGTCTATGAAAACATTCACAAATCCTAGAGAAGCCCTAGAGGTTGTACTATGGGTTGAAGTAGTTAGAAGTGCAAACATTAGAATCAATCTATTTATGGTGGTCCAGATCACATCAATGGCCTCAAAATTATAGAAATTAATAGAAAGATCAGTACATGACACTCATAGTGGGCTATGGTGTGTTGCCTATGAGGAAGAAGGGCATAATAAGACCAATTGCCCAAGGAAAAATGTCTGAGTGCTACTTTTATATGATGAAGTAAGCCATAAAGACTACAACATTTACAACTACCCATTATTATAACGTGCCACCCAAGTAAATGTCTCTATATATTATAAATTGTGTGATGTATACACCCACACAATTGAAAACTACCATGTCATTGAATAAATGCATCAAAACATAGAGAGAGGTGTACTACATGTGATCACTATAGTTGGAGAATAGATGCACCAAGGTGATGATGGTTATGGCCAAAAAAGTGCTAGCTATGGAAACCAATGAGGCTCAAGAGGGTGAGGCAGAGGACGTGGTGGGGGAAGGTTCCCCCCATGATCATGTTATAAATGTGGATCAACTTATCACTACCAATGTAACTGCCCAACGCATCCCACTTGTGGGTACTATCATGGGCCACATTGAGTCAAATAATGCCCTAACTTATACAAAAATTTAACCCAAATCCAATTTGATAAAGGTGCTACCATGATCAGGTGAGAACCCAAGGTAGAAAAGTGGGTTGTAAAGCCACAACCAACCTACAAGGAGACTCCCAAAGTGTAAGTCACTACAAGAATTAGATTCACTTCTCAACCCACTAGTGAAATAACCCTATAATTATGCCTAAAATATGGGTAATAAGGCCAAATCAAGTGCATGTCATAGCCCAAACCCAAGGTAACACTATATCCCAATTTGGCATGCCAAAAGGATGTCCTGTAACAGGCTATGAGTGTGATTCAAGACCTCCAAGGTGAGCTTCAATTAGCTAGATATTTGGAAGTTCAAGCTATAGATTCACTCAAGAAGAGGGATAACTAGGAGATAGAGGTGCAAAAATTAATAGAAATCTTTCACCCCCTAAATACGGAGGAAATGTTACCTTTATTAAAGAATTTGTTGATCAAACAAATAGAAAGGCTAAAAGATGAAGTTGCACCTCAATGGATTGAAATCATGGCACCACACTTGGAGTAGGTGTGTGAGGTATGTCATACTCAAAATGTTGAGTATGACCAAGAATTGATGATAAGTGCAACTATTGATAGATGGTAATTATGTGAGGTCATCATTGACATAGGCATCGAGGTCAACATTTTGACCAAAATTACTTGAGAAAAAATGGGAAGACCACCCTTAAAGCCATTTCCTCACATCTTGTTCATGGCAAAAAAAAATAGCACAACCTATTAGGATCCTAAAATGCACCATCATAGATATCATGGGCACAAAATCTTGGGCTGATTTCAAAGTAATAGAATTGGTAGAGCATGATAACTACCTAGCGCTCATAGGCAGACCATGGTGTTATGCGAATAATGAGGACATGAAATTTAAGAAAAGTTATATGACTTTTGAGAATGGGAAAGATAAGGTGGTGATCCCCCTTTCAAAATATCAAGGACCACCATATGTTGAGAGCATTGACCTTGAGGAAGAGATCAACCACATATACAATATCACAGTGCAAAGCACTGAGTTTTTATAGCCTGATGATGAAGCAGTACTCGAATGGGAGGATGGCCAATTAGTATCTAATACAATGGACATAACATGTGACCATTGGGTAGAGGAGGCATACAAAACTAACTGATGAAGGTTCAACCAAGTTTGCACAAAGGTGCCAAGGTTGGTCATGATAGGTCCAATCTAATTTGAGTGAAATACATAGAAATGGGTTCCCTATGCCAAGGTGATTAGAAAAAGATTTTTTAGATTAAGAAAGGAAAACTTGCTACCCTTATAAGATACAAAGGAAGTAGACCTATCAAGAGATATGTAAATGACCTAGAGTCTTGCATCCCCAAAGAAGTATATCAAATGGGTACATTGGTGCATACACTAAAGAGCACTACTACTCAATGATGGGCAACACACAAGGCTAGCCTACCAACATAGAAAGATGTCAAGGCTACAATAATCACAAGGTTTGGAAAGAGAAATGAGGACTTAGACATAGAAGCTTACTCATGTTATTTAGACTCTATTTCCCATATGCACATCTGTGAAGAAATATGGATTAACTGTGGCAAAAATGTGTAGAGGAACCTATGGGTGCACACCTTTTATAGGACCCTAAAAACTTGGGCATGAGATTGGTGTGTAATAAATGAGATGTGTAAGGAGATGAAAAGTTGGGATACACTAAAGGAGAGGTTTGTGCACACCTTTTCCTTTTCCTTTTCCTTTGAATATTTGAGGATGCTTGAACCATTACAGGTCATATGTCAGGTAGTCTTTAAAGACACCACTATACTAGAAGAGCATCTCAAGGACATGTTTGGGAAAAAATGAATAGCACTACCCACCTTATTTGAAGATAAGGTGCTCAATAATTACTCTAATGAAGAAGATGATGAGACTTGGAAGGAGTACAATTGGAAGGTTTTAATATGCAAGAAAAGGGTCGTGCACCAAGAAAATAAGAGCATCCTAGATGAATACATACCTACTCATCTGCACATCGACACTATAGAAGGGACAAGGTAGGTGAAATACTACCATCAAGCATAAAATGAGCCATATCACATGCCACTTTGAACCATGAAATTGGACATCAACATGGAGGGCAAACCTAAGATCACCACTATAGGTACATATTGGTCTGAAGTAGAGATGGTGTGGATTATTGAGCTCTTAAAGGAATTTTAGGATTTATTCCCTTAAAACTATCAAGACATGAAGGGCACCTACCCTTCCTTAGGTAAGATGAACATCAAGCTGATAAATGGCATGAGACTCATAAATAAATGCCCATATCTCATGAACCCCAATCTCCACACCAAGGTAAAAATAGAGATTGATGGGATGCTAGCCATAAGATCATATATACAATACAGGAGTCAAAATGGGTAATTCCCATGGTCATTAACATAAAGAAGGATGGGTGTATTAGAATATGAATTGATTATCAACTCTTGAATGTTGCATGTGTTATCGACCCCTTTCCAACACCATTTACATATGAGGTCCTAGATGGCATCATTGGTTGTGAAATATACATGTTTAATGATGGATTCTCAATATATCATCAAGTGCAAATAGAGGATGAACACAAGCCAAAGACAAACTTCACAATTGAATGGGTTTGTTTTGTGTATAATGTAATACCCTTTGGGCTCAAGAATGCACCAATTGTCTTTTCTAGGGTAGTCATCATGGTATTCAAGGACTTTATTCATCAATTTTTCCAAGTATACCTTGATGATTAGATCGTGTATGGACTCATCAAGGACCACTATGATAACATGTGCCTCATGTTTGAAATATGTAGATAACTACAAATTTCATTAAACTTAAATAAGTGCATCTTTGCAACTCTTTTTGGAACATTACTTAGGCACATTGTCTATAAGGATGGTCTATTAGTAGAACCAACAAAGATTGCCATTATTATTCAGCTCTAGACTCCTTCAATGCAAAATGATGTTCATGCTTTCCTAGGCCATTATGGCTACTACAAGAAATTCATCAAGATCTATGCAAGAATTGCATCACCTCTAGAGGAACTCTTGCACAAGGAGGGCCCGTTCTATTGAGGCCAAGCACAAGAAGAGGCATTTGAAACCTTGAAGTTGAAACTAGCCAATGTGCCAATATTACAATTTCTAGATTAGATGATCCCATTTCATGTCCATGTCGATACCTCTGACTCTACTATTAGTTTCATTATGGCATAGCTAGGCAAAGGAAAGATGGACCATCTAATTTCCTTTGCCAGTTAAAAGTTAACCCAAGTAGAGTAAAACTATACAACAAGTGAGTGAGAGGCACTCACCATGGTATATGCACTATAGAAGTTTAGAAAATACCTACTAGCTACTCCCTTCATTTTATTCATTGATCATGAAGCATTCAATTACTTTATCAATAAGCTGGTACTACATGGGTGCATATGTAGATGGATAGTTATTTTCCAATAATTCTAGTTTTTTATCATCATTAAGCCCAAAAAGTAGAATGTAGGGCCCAACCATTTGTTGTGCATCAAATTTGGTGATGAAAAAACACTAATTAAAGATGATATGCTAGATGGACAGTTAGATAGATTCCAACATGTTCCTAAGGACCTAGCAGAGATTGCCACCTTCTTAACTTCTGGACTAGCACTGTAGACCATGTCTAAGAAAGAGAAAACAACTCATTATTCATGACACCCCATTCTAACTCATTGAGGGGGAACTTTAGAAGATGAGTTAGGATGAATGCCTCTACTGATGTGTTCTTGAGCATGAAAATGACTCCATTATGTAAGAGGTGCATGAGGGAATTGTAAGAGGCTATTACACTAGTGACGTAATGGCATAAAAGATATTATAGTCAGGCTTGTGGTGGCCAAGCCTATTTCAATATTCTAAGGAGTGCACAAAGGCATGTGATATCTATCAATACATAGGAAAACCCAATGCTTGGGATGAGATGCCTCTCATCACTATCCTTTCCCAGGTGCCTTTTAAAAAATGGGCCATTGACTTTGTTGGGCCCATCAGTCCTATAGGTCAACATATGGGTTCATGGTACATTTTGGTAGCCACTGACTATTTCACCAGGTGGGTCGAGGCTACAACAACCAAAAACTACATAGCTGTAATAGCTACATGCTTCATATGGGAAAATATCATAAGTAGGTATGGGTGCCCATCAAGTCTGATGAGTGATAGGGGTACCTATTTCATCAATGAAATGATGCAAATTCTAATAACTGAGTACATGGTGGTGCACCACAAAACAACACCCTATCACCCATAAGCTAATGGCATAGCCAAAGCCTTTAACAAAATCTTAGGGACATGCCTCATGAAGATATGTAACATTAATCACAAGGATTGGGATGATTGTGTTTCCATGATACTATGGGCTTACCACACAACCTATAAGCATCTAACCAAGGTAACACCATTTTATCTAGTGTTTGGCATAGAAGCTGTATTACCGATAGAATTTATCATCCCATCATTGTGCATTGCACGCATTGGTTTCTTGGATGACCAAGAGTCATTATAGGCAAAACTAGAGGACTTGGAGTATTTATATGAGAAGCGTGCTCAAGGAAGGTGGAGCCAACAAATTGAAAAAGTCTACCAGAAGAGTTGGCATGATAAACACATCAAGTGCAAAGAATTAACTAAAGGGGCATTAGTATTACTCTATGACTCCAAGTATCTTAAGCACCTAGGAAAACTATAGATAAGGTGGATAGGTCCCTACATCATCCATCACATATTGGATACTAGTGCATGCAAACTACACATGCTCATTGGTGAAATTCTCCCCAAACATTTCAATGCCAATCACTTAAAGTTATATAAGTAATAAAGTGGTGCCTATGTCATAAGAACATTGACTTATTGGTTATAAGTTGGACTGAGTGTAATGACCATACATAAGTTTGGCACAAGCCAAACCCATAAGTAAGCTAAGTTTTAGTTCTTTAATAGAATATCAATAAGCAGTGTGAGATGGCCATAGAGATCCCTAGCTTCTACCACTCCACGTATAAATCCAATCAAGTGAGTAAGCACTTGCACCAAAAAGTGCATGAGGCTTTACACTTAAGTTGTGGGCATGTGAAGTCTATAAATCAAGTACTCAAAAAAATAAACATCCACACAAGAGGCACGTAGTGAGCTGGTGAGAAGATACCAAGTGATGGAGGGCCAGTGCAAGGAAGTTGTATGGGGTAGGATGAGTCAAGGCAAGATGACATGAAAAAATTCAACCAAGGAGAGAAAAGTGCACTTTAGACAAAAACATAGCTAGAAAATAATGTCGTGCTCATGAGATTGAATTACATGCATATGAGGTGTTACACCCAAATTACCATAACAAAGATGAAGGTCACACCATGTGACGATCGCAAAAGGAAGTCACTTAAGATAGTTGGCATCCACCCATGAGTTGGTAGGAAATGAATGATTTCAACCACTAGTTTCATCATTGAAAATACTATTAGAAATAATAAATGAGGTGTTAGCAACACAACACCATGCATTAAATGTAGGGATAACGAAGGATCTTGGAGGATTTTAAAGATTTGTTTTGTTTCCTCTAAAAAATGTAAAACTCTCATCATAAACACATGTAATAAAGGTAGTAGGTCAACCAAGAGGGTATAAAGGCATGGTCAAAAAAATGTGTTAGGTTACACTCTATTACAAAATTGGAGATTATACAAACTCAAAGAGATCCAAAAAGAAAAACTAGATTGCCAAAAAAGACATGACATAAAAAATTGGGCATGAACTAAGGCACAGTGATAAGGAAGTGCATCTACAAGAATGAGCAAGGGAAATTAAATCTGTAAAAGAAGGTAACAATCAAAAATATAGTCCTAAATGAACTACCTAAGGGTCACCATTAGGGGGCTTGGAAAACCTCATCTCCCAAGGTTTAATTCCAATCGCTTTAGAATGGTGAGGAAGTGGAAGAATGGGAGCTCTATGGAATAATAGATAGAATCCAAGTGGGTCTAATTCAAGGAGACAAAGGCCACAAAGACCATGGCACAAACCATCAAAGGGGTAAGAATCACCATGATCAACCCAAAGGTGCTCACCAAAATGTCTTATCAATACATGCAGTTTTCCCTAAGGTATTGGTAGGAGAAAATATTTTCTCCTTTGCACACATTTGCTAGCTCAAGGAGTAAAACCACCACACTTTCAGCCATCTCTAGGATTTGGTATAGGATTAGATGGTAGATAATAGGTGTAAGACACCACAGCGGTATGCGGTGTTCAATGTATCGATCAGAGACAAGCTAACAGCTTTGGGCATAACTCAGCTCTATGAGTTAACCTACTTTGGGAATCTAGAAGAACTTGTGTAGTTTTTCCTTTAATGCATCCATGAAGACCACATCTACTTTTTAGGTAGGCACATAAAAATCTTGGCATAATTCATCAGGAGGATAACTAGGCTCCCAGATACTGGGAGGGACATTCATCAACTAATGAATGATGAAGAAGAAGTGGATTGCATCACCCTATTGTTAAAATAATATAAAGGGGGTTTTGTCTTCCCCATCAAAGATTTCATTGACCCTGGGATGAGAGCAACATCATGCTTGGTCAGTGCCAAGTTGTGTTTGAGAGGGTAGTGGACCGATGTGTCCAATACTTACTTATGCATCACATACCATATGGCATAAAGGGTCTAGTTTAATATAACCAAATTCATAGCAAATGAATTTGTTAAAAATGCTACTAAATGCCACACCTCCAAGTGAACTTTCAGGTGGGGATCCATCCTCATCCTCACCATCATGGAGGAGATAGGAGTTCCAAACAAGGAGGGAAAAAACTTAAGGGTATTTATACAACATCATAGATCCTTGGTGCACAAATATTGAGAATTCACCTGCCATACCTCTACAAGTGAAAATTATAAAATGTGGGTTATGAAGTGGTGCACCTAATATATAGAAGCCTTTAGGATTGAATGGTGCATTCCTCAAGGGTTATTAACAATTTGTTTAAAATAGTGACTTTCATCATGATGAACCACTATTGTGTAGTGTGCCTAGCATTAAAAGATGGCACAAGGTCTGGGTGGCTAAAACTACCTTACACTTTCTCAAAAAAATACTTCATCAAGGCACTGCAATGGATCCCTAATGCATAGTAGAAAGAAATCCTAATTGGAAAACTAGACATGGAGAGGTGCAAACTTAGGTGCTAGTTTATCTGCACCAACATGAAAGCCACCAAAGATGAGGAGGACAAATTGGATAGCCCCAACATCACTCTTATCCTCATAGTATCAATAGTTGACTATATCCATATTCTCTACTATGCAATAAATCCAAGGAAGAAGGTGGCTCAACATCCAATGCAGAAGGTAACACTGACCCTCTGGTTCTAATAGGAGAAAAGGGGACCCTAGTGCCTGATGCAAGTGAATAACCCCCTAATAAAAAGGGGGGAACCCTTGGATGAAATTCATATGTACCTATAAACGAAGATCACCTCAAAAGGAGAAGCATCTTCCTTGAAGCTACCAAAAAAGGGCAAGAAGACCAAGGCAAAAAGGGAAAATCCCTCCTTTTCTACACCTACAATAGTTATATCTAAAGAAGAGCCAGAGGATTCAGAGGAAGGAGAATGGGGGATAGGTACATATATTGTGAATGAGGGATCCCCTAAAGAATGGACCCCCTCTCTGCACCCTCAACTTGAGCTAGAGAAGAGGAAGCACAAGATAAAGACCCTTGGCCAAGTAGAACTTCAGAAGGCATAGGCGTAGGAGTTGAAAGAATAGGAGGAGATGGCTAGGGTAGGGGTGGCCAAGGTGATGAAAGGAGTGGAGCACCTAGTGAAGGTAAAGGAAAGCAACCATGAAGAAAAAGGGGTTAAGACTACCCCATCTAGTGCACCAATAGATGAAGAGCTAAGGCACAAATAGGAGGCCATGGGCCTGAATCAACATGAAATTGAGTTAGTGCTAAAATTAGATCAGAAGCATAGAAAGATGAGAGATAGTGGTATGTCCTAGGCTGACATTGATAAAATTAATGCCACTAATATCAGAGCCAGTGAATAAAAGTACACCACACAAAGGAAGGTTGAGAATGAGAAAGCTGCCATTGGTATGGAGCATGAAAAGAAGCAATAGAAGAGGTGCCTAAAACCTCCACTAGGACAGTAAAGGAAGATGCATAGTAGGTGTACCCATTTTTTAAAGGTGTGCCTATGAACATAGAAGGCAATACTGGCCCTGAACAATAACAAATAGAAAAAGGAGAAAGATATGGTGAAGAGGGAGAAAAAGGAGAGGAAGAAGAAAGGGAAGAGGAAGGAGAAGGAGACGGTGAAGAGGAAGAAGAAATTGGAGATGAAGAAGAACCCAACTCAGACTCTAGCTGGGAAGAAGATGTGGTGGAAGAAGAAAGTAATACACTTGAGAACATGGGTTGGGTATAAGAGGGATTTAAAGAGGATGAATACTATCTACAAGAATGCATGCCTCAAAAGGCTACAACTGGAATGATGTACCACCAGGTATCTTGGGCATTTGATTGCTTCATGGATGAACCTGAGTTCAAAGTTTTGACAAAAGCAATCAGAGATCCCTTGAAGTCAGAGAGAGGGTACTCTTACAAACTACTCAATACTAGAGACATAAACTCTGTGTGCTCTGCCAATTCCCTAATCAAGATGGCATCTTTTATGGCTCGTAAGAACATCATCAATGATGTTTAATCCCAAAACTGGAAGAAAATAGTGAAGGACGTAGAAAAATAACTCTAGAAGACAAATTCCAATCTCCAATAGCTTTCTTGGTGTATCGAAGAGGTAGAACCTTCCCTCTTGGACAACATAAGATCTAAAGGAATGAATTAAATAGACCAAGTTTGCACCTACATTGAACAAATGATCCCAAGAATGAAGCCAGTACATGAAGAAATAGAAGACCCTTGAGATCACCTTATAATGGAGTTGAGTGGAAAGCTCAAAAAGAATGAAGAGCTCTTTAGCTAGCTAGAGGTGTGAATAGAAGAGGTAGATGTAATATTCTATAAATTTGTCAACCAATCTGAGGTCATTAATGTACACCTAAAAAAAATAAAGGATGAAAAAGAGGCCTTAGTCTAATAGGCCATTATGGTTAGCAGAAGTGAGCACCCACAAATTATGACAAAAGTAAACAACTTGAGATCTTAGTTGAAGACGTAATATCAAGAATTAGAGGTGGTATTTTGCACCTTATATACAAGCACAAGTGGGCAAGGTGAAATTTTGGAAGGTGTAGTCAAAATCACCAAAGAAAGGCTCAAGGCCTACAAAAGGGAACTAGAAGGTGTGAATGTGCTTGTTCTTGAGGTAGTATCCACCTCGACAGATGGTGCCATTAAGGAATTGAAGAATACAATCTAGGGCTTTAAGACATTCTGAGCAGGACTAGAAAAAGATGTACCTAAGTTTTGCATGCCTAAAGGCTAATCGACTAGTCCAAGGTAGACTAGAATTTTGTATGGGGTAAATGTTGGCACCCTTTTTCCCTAAGTAGTGTTCTTGTGCCAACATGATAAAACCAAGCATAAGACAATCTTGTGTAATAATTGCTTAGGTTTTTTTCTTGGTTATGCCAGTTAGAGGAATCTCATAAATACTTGCACCAGTTGGCCAAGTAGTTGTTTCTCACCCAAATTTTGGATGTGTTGGCTCAATATTTTGTCAATTAGTGTACTGATAAACAAAATAGGTCTGATCAACCACAGTGGGAAGATGGGTTGGCCAAATGTGTAGGTTTACCACATCAAAAGGGGACTAATCTCTCCTCTCATCAAGGGAAGGTTCCCTGTAGATATGCAAGTACTATATAATATATATATATATATATATAAACAGAAAATAACACTCAAGGGTAGGATAAACCATTCATCTCTCTTTTTTCAGAGGTGATGTGCATGAATCAAAGGAGAAATCTTGATGAAATCACAGAAGACACTCCTCTTCTTTCAGGAGTGTTGTTCAGCTAACAAAAAGAATCTTTCTGGTGATGACAAGTAATTGTAACAAAAATAGTAACATAGCAAGATGAAATGAGGCACAAAGTCTCCACCTCAACTGCCAAAGAGTGAAATATGAAGAACAATGAGGGCACAAAGTCGTCCCAAGGTTCTTTACATGAAAACAAAAAATAAACACACACTGAAGACAATTATGACAGCACAAAGTATGAAAGTAACTGGCTTCAAGACACCTTCTTTGTTACCTATAATATCCTAAAATGATACAAGCTATAACAGCACAAATTTTGAAAGTAACTTACTTTCTGATTCAAACAAAGAAATATGATGAACAATCTGAGCTCAAAGTCTCAATAATGCCTTTCAATTTGGACAGAGTTTTATTTTTGGTAACTGAGAGAGAGATCCCCTAAAACAATAAGAGAGAGTCTAATATATAGCCCTCCAAGAAAGACTTGGGAGCAGTAACACATCATGTTTCATTAAATTCTATCAAAAAGATATGCTAGAATCGAATGTATTTGCCCATTTGCTTTTCTCAATGCAGAGATATGGGTCATGCCATTGAATGTTTGTATCCTCCAATGTCCACCTACCGATTTGCTTCTAGAAACATATCTTATGCATGAATGTTTTTGGTCCTTCTTCATCATTCCTCCTTTTTTGGATGTTGAATCAGACCCTTGGTTCAATTTGATCCTCTATTCTTTGATCACTTTCCACTGGTTTCAACAATTGACACGTGGCAGGTTCTACTGTGAAATGGGTGAGGACACTTGGCAGCATCCATGGGATCCTAAGAGATGCTTATTTGAAAGAAGCTTTGAAACCTATAAGAAACTAAAGATGCGGATACAGACACTTGTCACACCCCATGGAGTTGTAACGAGACATGTGGTAGCTTCCACTTGTCTTTTGAGAGTCCTACAGAGGATGACACTTGGTGTGCTCCACTTACTTTAGTAGCTTACTGGGGGTCTACCACAATCCTTACTAAATAAAGAAACCAAAGGGAGAAACTGTGGGTGTCAACATGTGGCAGCTTCCACCGAGCTTTAGCTTCTCTTTTGAAAGTCTTTGGGACTCATATTAGTTTCCTATGGAAGATGACACGTGGTGATCTCCACATAGTTTTGAAGATGATGCATGGCACGTTCCACTAGTTTGAAACTATGTCTCGGTAGATGACACATGTTGGCTTCTGCTACATTTTGATAAGGGACATATGGCAACTTGGTGGGTTTTATGTTTCAGGGGACTTTTTCCTTCAAACAAAAAGTCTGAAAGAATTATTTCTTTACAAATTTTCCGTGGGAACTTTTCTAAAGGAATTCTTTGTATCTACCTTTGCTCATTTGGCCTTTGAATCGGTTCATTTGTCCCTCACCTGCCCTTCGCAAGGGATGTTTGAGCTCTAAAGTGACCTTTTAGATTTTTGTAATGGTCCACTTTGGTTTCCAAGTGCCCTTCAAAAGGGTTGTTTGTCTTTTGATTTTGCCTTAGTCAATTTTCATTGATCTCAATAGGTGACACATGGCAACATCCACTATGAAATAGGTGAGAACACATGGCAGCATCTACTTAACTTGTAGAGGCTTTGGATGCCTTTTGAGTGTCCTATGAAAGATGACACGTGTTGGCTTCCGCTATGCTTTAGAAACATTATAGATATACTTTGGACTCATTTTAGATTCATGCAGATGTAGACATTTTTTGCGTTCCACTTCTCTTACAAGGGACATGTGGCAACTTCCGCAGCTCTTAAAAATAAAGTAAAGTGGGACTCGACGGATGACACTTGGCAAAATTTGCTGGGCTCTATCGGGCTTTTGTTTTGGGCTTCTCTTGCCTTAGTCACTTTTACTACAAAAATTCCCTCTACAAGGGCACTTGTCTGTTCAAATTTTTGGGCACTCCTTTGAACCTGCCACTTGAACCGATCGATTGAACCAACTTTGGTTCAATGGTTCATTCCTTCGTTTCTATTGACCGCTTGAAACAAGCTCTTTGAGACAAACTGTGTTGAACCTACCATCATTGAACCTGTTTAACCTTTGAACCCGTTGAACCTTTGAACCTAAGTGGTTCAATGGTTCAAGCCTTCTTCTCTTTGATAAGTGTCTTGAAGCCGTTGAACCTGAAGTGATTGAACTTTGAACCTTGACAAAAGCGTTGATTGACAAAAAAATTCTTGAAACCTACTGATGTCGTTGAACCTTTGAACCCATTGAACCTTTGAACTACTAATGGTTCAAGGCTCAATGGTTCAATGGTTCAAACATTGCATAGAAGCTTGCCGATAGATTCTTTTGGTTGAACCAAGGTGTCGAACCAGTCCTGAAAATGACTAAGTGTTGGAAACTTGTTCTTTTAATTGAACTCGCTTGTAGAAGCCTTTGAACTTGTTGAACCTGTTAGTCCTTTGACTAAAAAAGCTTGAATAATTCCTGATTTTGAAAGTTTAAAATAATTTTTTGAAATGGGAAGAGATAATTTTGTCTTGTAGGACCAAAATAGCTTAAATGTTGTCCCAAAAATGAATGACATTTTTCAGGTACAACAGTTGGCTCTAGTTGGGGAACTTCTATCAATTGTAAAAAGAATTGAAGAGAGTAGAATCTAGAATCCCTAGTGTCTTCATGTGTACCATTGGGCTACGGAGTCATGTTACCTAGAAATGAAAGGCATCAAAAATGAAAATAAACAAAACAAAATGGAACTAAAAACTATACAAGTATACATATGTATAGATGAAATGATCTGATACTTCAAGAATTGAAGTGTTTCAGATGCTGCCCACTGTGAGGCAGAGAAAAGAGTGTGCCATCTTGATACTTTAGCAAGAATCTATTTTCACCATTGTGCTGATGAATAATAAATGGGCCTCTCCAAAGGGAGTCAAACTTTCCATGCATCCCTTTTGGTTCTCTCCTTTTGTCCCACAACAAGACTTGATCTCCAACTTGGAAATCATGGTTTTTTGCCTTTTGGTCAAAGAGTTTCTTTACCAAGATTTGATGGGCAGCAATTCGGTCTACCACCATAGTTCTTTGTTCATTTAGTTTAGTTAGGCACATGAATTTATTATCAAGGGGGCTTTCATATGTTTGATCTTTGATTGCCTTAGCCAATTTCAAGGCTGGCAATTCTAAGGTGATTAGTATCTCAGCACTGATACCATAAAGAAGTTGGAAAGTAGACATATCAATTACCCTCTTTGGTGTGATTTTGTCTACCCATAGAGCATCAACCAATGCTTTATGCCATGTCCTTTGATTGTCATCTGCCAGCTTTTTGATGATAGTCACCATGTTCTTATTACTTGATTCAGTTTGTCCATTCCCTTATGGAAAGTAATCAAAAGAATGGGAGAGTGTAATCCCATAATAGAAACAAAATTATGTAATCTCCTGGGAAGTGAAACAAGCTGCATTGTCAGTAACAATCTTGGTTGGGGCTCCAAACTTGGAAATGATATTTTCCTTGAGGAAATTGCACACAACTTCTAAAGTGGCATGTTTGGTTGGGATAGCTTCTACCCACTTGGTGAAGTAGTCAGTTGTTGTAAGGACATAATCATGTCTAGCACTTGAAGATGGGTTTATAGCTCCAATAAAATCAATTCCCCATTACTGGAATGGTTCCTCTATGACCACTAGCTTGAGAGGAAGAGCAGCTAACTTAGGTCTTCCAACAAATTACTGGCAGAGTTCACATTTTCTCACCCACTTATATGCATCTTGGAAAATAGTTGGCCAGTAATACCTAGCTCATAAAATCTTGTGGGCAGTCACAAGAGAAAAAAATGTCTTCCACAGGCTAGATTGTGGAAGGATTTCAAATTTTGGTTTTGTTGCTCTTTGTCTACACAGGGAAGAAACACTCCATCTAGGCTTCTCTTGTACAGGCCGTTGTCCCAAAGGACAAAATTGGTAGCTTTCAACTTGATAGTCCTCCTTTCTTTGTAAGATAAATGAGCATGACATTCACCATAATTAAGGAAATGAGCAATACTTGAATACCACTCATTGGTAGTGGAGATAAAGAGAACTATTGGTGTGTCTTCCACCTCTACTTCTTAATGCTCTGTTTCTTCTGGTTTGTTATCAGCAATTAATTGGCATAGGCGTTTTCTCTATATCAACTTTGTTGGCTTGATTTCTAGATCAAACTCCTAGATCTTTGCAATATAATTGCCTCTTTTTGTCCCAAACTCCTGTTGAGTTAATATGGATTTGACTGTAGTGTCAAGAACCAAGACAGTAGTGTGTGAATTCAAGATATAAAAGTGAAAATGCTTGACTACTTTCACCACTGCATAAGCGTGCTTCTCCATGTTCGAGTACTTCAGCTCATGAGCTTTGAGAGGGTAACTCATGAAAGAAATGGGAGATTCCATACCTTCTTTATCCTGTTGAATCAGAATTGTTGAAAGTGTGTGTTTAGAAGCACAACTGTATATGATGAACTCTTTGTTGTAGTTTGGACAAACCAGAGTTGGGGCGTGGGCAATGGTAGTCTTGATGTCCTCAAATGATGACTTACCTTCTTTAGTCTAGCTGAAGGTGGATTTCTCTTTCATCATGTTTACAATGTGTCGAGTCTTCTCAGCAAATTCAAGGATGAACCTTCGTAAGAAATTCACCTTTCCAAAGAAAGAGTGAATAGCATTTTTACTTGTAGGTAAGGTAAGCTCTTGAATACACTTGACTCTATCTGAGTCAATCTTTATGCCTTCTTTAGACACAATGTGTCTAAGAAGTTTCCCCTCTTTTACTCCAAAAATAGACTTCTTGGGGTTCAAGGAAATGCCATTCTGGTGGTAGCACTCTAGCACTTGTTGCAAGTGGTGTATATGATCAAAACAATGTTTTGAAAAGACAGTCAAGTCATCAAGGTATACCACAATGAACTTACCTATCTCATCCTTGAAAGCAAGATCCATTGCTCTCTGAAAAGTGGTGCTAGCATTTATTAAGCCAAAAGGCATCCTTCTATATGCAAACGTGCCCCAAGGTGTTGTGAATGCAGTCTTGTGTTGGTTTGCTTTACCAACTTCAACTTAATTGTATCCTGAGAAGCCATCTAGCATTGATAACATGTCTGAACATATCACTATTTGAAGCACTTAATCCATGATTGGCAAAGGATAGTTATCTTTCAAGGATGACTGATTTAGATTCCTAAAATCCACACAAATGTGAATCTCACCATTCTTCTTCCTCACAGGGACTCTATTTGCAATCCATGTGGAATGATGGATTGGGAAAATGATTCTAGTATTTAACATTTTTTGTATCTCAGATAGAATAGTACCTGATATCTGAAGATTGTACTATCTAGATTTTTGCTTATAAGGCACTGAGTCAACCTTGAGAGGAATGTGATGGCATATTTCATCAGGCCTGAGAGACTTCAGGTCATCATAGGAGTATGCTAAGATGTCCATGTATTGGTGGAGTAGAGTGGTGAACTTGAACTATTCTTCTTGAGTGTAGCACTTACCAATGTTAACCATCTTGGGATTTTCTTCAGTAGTCAGATTTATTTGATCAAATCCCTAAGAGGAGTTTGAATTTTTTTGTTGTTGTTTGATGAATCTGTCATGCTTGTCAAACAATTTCTCAAAGGAAACTAGGCCTTTAGGAATTTTATTCCCTTTGAGTTGTAAGAATTATTCATTTGCATCTGAACTTAAATCAGGGGCTGGTTCACGCTTCTGGGGTTCACTACCTTCAAAATGTAGTTGTTCAAAGCTTTCTTTTCATTTTAGGAAGGTAATGATTTGGTGATCATCATTGAATACTTGCCAATGATCAACATTGTTAGGAACACTTGGTCTAAAGACTAGCTCAATGGTGTACTTGTTTTTTGTGAAGTTTGAGTGAGGAATTAAGAGAGTTGCTGAAATAGCAAGTGCATCAACTCGGTCATTAGATTCCCTGAGTATGGTAGAGATGTTGAAAGCATCAAAGCTTTCAATTTGGTCCCATACTAAGTTGCGGTTGTGGCACAATCTTTCATTCTTGGTTTGGTACAAGTTTCTCACCTGACAAACCACTAGTTTAGCATCTCCTTTGGCATGAAGGAGTTTGATACCTTTGTCTCAGTTAGCTTTCAATCCAAGCAATAGAGATTCATATTCTGCCATGTTATTAGTGTTGCTGAATTGTAACTTATAGGAGTAAGGGAAAATATCTCCTTGAGGAGATATCAACACAATCCCAGCTCCTAAACCAGTAGAGGAGCAGCTACCTTCGAATTCTAGAGTCCATACCTCATCAACACTAATTTTTCTTTAGATTTTCCTTCATTAGAGAGGGAAGATCCTTCTCTATCTGTATTACAAACTACCAATTCTTTTGCTATTTTAGTTGAACTAATTTCAAGATTGACACTTTCAATAACTTTATCAGATGCTTCATGAACTTCATTTGTAGATAGAAAATAGTTACTCGTGCCTGAAGGTTCAAATAGAATTTGAGCTTCAGGGGCTGGTGTTTGAGTGACAATATATTTTGATTCCTTTTCTGGAAGTAGCCTCTGCATAGTGCCTTTGACAGGGATTCTTGCTTCAGATAGGTCCATACTCAATTCTCCTCCAACATCTTTGCAAAAATTTCACCCTAGTAGAATGTCGTATGAGGCTGGAACATCAACCACCAGAACTATCATCTTGATTCTTTTGTCTGGAAAGGCTGCAAATGCAAATTGGGCATCTTTGATTTGCCCCAATAGTGGTACTTGTTTGTTCTCTATGGAGAAACATCTACCAAATGTCTTAGTCAGTGTGAGATCAAGAGATTCAGCTACTTTGGTAGGCATGGCATTGTCAGATGCACCTAAGTCTATGATGCAGTTACTCAGCTTGTGACCATTTATCAATAGGAAAACATAGAAAGGTTCTATTTTCCCAAGAGCAGCTGGAGGAGTAATGACAAGATTGTTTAGAATGGGCATGTTCTTTGGGGAATCAGAAGTTACCTTTTTATCCTCTTGTCCTATAGGGACGGCTTTATTCTTCAAACACTCATCTAACCTATCCAATTGCTCAGGATTGGATTGTAAATATTCAAACTCAGTCATTTGAATTTTGGTTTTCTTGACATGATCAATTATGTCAAATGACTGGATCAGACTAGGAATAGAGGAAGGTAATTCAAATTTCTAGTTTGTAAAGGGGGAAGGACTGATTTACAAAATTGAAGTTAAAGGTGAAGGTGAAATTGATGTACTTACCTTCTTGGTGATCACCAGATCCTTTGGCTGGAAAGGTAGAGAGGTTCCACATTTAGCAATTGAAATTGTTGGTTGAGGTTGTTCCTCTATTTTCCCTTTATCAGCTTGTTGGGATGATTGGTTCTTGGACCTGGTAAACACTACATATGATCCATCAAAAGCTTCTCCTTTACTTTCAGGTTCATCCTGGTAGTTTAAGAAACCAATGTTGGAGTTGCCAGTTGATTTTTCTTGGTTTTTTACAAGGAGATCAGCATCATTTTCTTGACTCAATTTAGGTTGAAAAGAGAAATCTGATTTTGCTTCAAGATATCCCATTACTGAATTAGCTAGGGGTGCTTTAATAGCAAGTTTCCCTTGTGGGGGAGGAAGATGATTTAGCTACCCTTGATTCTTGGCAGCATTACCCTGGTACGACTAATTTAAAAATGTCCTCCTTGGCATATCTCTGTATGAAGGAGTATAAGACATTCCTTGCATCATTTGCTTTTTGAGAGTAAGCAACTCATTAACCAACTTCTACACCATTGGATCAGTGGTGCCTGTAGATGGATATTCAAAAGATGATGAGGGTCTATTTCTATTTAGATCTCTTCTTATCTTCCCTGCTAAGATGAGATCATCTTCTACCTCAGTGGCCAAATCTTGAGCTACAACAAGGTCTATTTGACTAGCACGTCTCAATAGGAAACTCACTTTAGGTAACTGAGAATTAATGAAGAAACATTTGAGATTCTCAACTGTAGGTCAAGCAATTACAAGAATCCTATTTCTTAGTTTGTCAAACTTGGCTATGAAGTCCCTCATTGGTTCATGAGGCTATTTATTCATCTATGTAAGTTGAGCCAGAAGGGCATGTGCATCTTTTGCAAGCTTGAATCTAGCTTCAAACTTAGTTTTGAGGGTGTTCCAGTCAGTCACTGACTGAGCCTGTAGATGGTAGAACCAATCTGCAGTAGCATCTTGTAATGTTTCTACAAATAGCCTGACTGCCATGTCCTCAAATTCAACTCCAATTACACCACATGTTATGTTGAAGGCTGTAATGTGTTCATCAGGATGAACTCTCCCATCACCATAGAATTTAGGGAAATTCTTCCTCGAACTGCATGGGAGCTCATGTAGAGGTGGAGTAAGATTAAGAGGGCCAAAAGAATTACCCGAGGGGCCTTGAACTACCATTGTATGACTATGAAAAGGAGGAATAACAAATCTCAGAGGGGTAACTATTGGCAAAGCTTTATTAACAGCAGAAGTAGATGCTTCACATGGTAATAGAGACCTAACTTTAGTAGGAGGAAAGCTCTTAGTTTGTTGGAGACGAGATGGTGAAGGAGACAAATCAAAATTACTTTGATGTACCAATTCGAATACAGGGTCAACAATACCTCTATTCCTTTGGCTTCGTGTATACCTTGAATCTGCCAGGTTATGAAACAAAAATGGAAAAGAATTGACCTTGCTTCAGCTTAAAGCTTGAGGCTTTAAATTGTGCATTCTTTTCCAGTTGGTGTGGAGGTGGATGGTAAGGTTATAATGATAATGGGTAAGACATGGAACTGGAGTGGAGTCGCTAGAGTCTATAATGAATAAGGGTAGGGACTGCTTCAATCTAAAACTTGAGGCTTTAGAATGCACATAACATCCCTCATGGAGTTGCCAAAAACTGTTGGCTAAATATTTTGTCAATCAGCGTACTGATAAACAAAATAGGTCTGATCAACTATAGTGGGAAGATGGGTTAGCCAAATGTGTAGGTTTACCACATCAAAAGGGGACTAATCTCTCCTCTCATCAAGGGGAGGTTTCTTGTAGATATTTAAGTACTATAATATATATATATAGAAAATAACACTCAAGGGTAGGATAAACCATCCATCTCTCTTTTTTTAGAGATGATGTGCATGAATCAAAGGAGAAATCCTGATGAAATGACAGAAGACACTCCTCTTCTTTCAGAAGTGTTGTTCAGCAAATAAAAGGAATCTTTCTGGTGATGACAAGTAACTGTAACAAAAATAGTAACATAGCAGGATGAAATGAGGCACAAAGTCTCCACCTCAACTGCCAAAGAGTGAAATACGAAGAACAATGAGGGCACAAAGTCATCCCAAGGTTCTTTACATGGAAACAAAAAATAAACACACACTGAAGACAATTATGACATCACAAAGTATGAAAGTAATTGGCTTTAGGACACCTTCTTTATTACCTCTACTAGCTCTGCTTGTTAAATTGCATAAACAAGAATACATTTAGGAAATAGACATAAGAATAATCTCCTAAAATGATACAAGCTATAACAGCACAAAGTCTGAAAGTAACTTGCTTTTTGATTCAAACAAAGAAATATGATGAACAATCTGAGCTCAAAGTCTCAGTAATGCCTTTTAATTTGGATAGAGTTTTATTTTTGGTAACTGAGAGAGAGATCCCCTAAAACAATAAGAGAGAGTCCAATATATAGCCCTCCAAGAAAGACTTGGGAGCAGTAACACATCATGTTTCATTAAATTCTATCAAGAAGATATGCTGGAATTGAGCATATTTGCCCATTTACTTTTTTCAATGCAGAGAAATGGGTCACGCCATTGAATGTTTATATCCTCCAATGTTTAACTAGCAATCTGGTTCTAGAAACATATCTTATGCATGAATGTTTCTAGTCCTTCATCGTTCCTTCTTTTCTAGTTGTTGAATCAGGTCCTTGGTTTAATTCGATCCTCTATTCTTTGATCGCTTTTCGCTGGTTTCAACAATTGACACATGGAAGGTTCTGCTATGAAACAGGTGAGGACACCTGGCAGCATCTGTGGGATCTTGAGAGATGCTTATTTGAAAGAAGCTTTGAAACCTGTAAGAAACTCAAGATGTGGATATAGACACTTGGCGCACTCCATGGAGTTATAACGAGACATGTGGCAGCTTCCACTTGTCTTTTGAGAGTCCTATGGAGGATGACACTTGGTGCGCTCTGCTTACTTCAGTAGCTTATTGGGGGTCTACCACAATCCTTACTAAATAAAGAAACCAAAGGGAAAAACTATGGGTGTCGACACGTGGCGGCTTCCACCGAGCTTTAGCTTCTCTTTTGAAAGTCTTTGAGACTCATATTAGTTTCCTACGAAAGATGTCACGTGGCTATCTCCATAGAGTTTTGAAGATGACGCATAGCATGTTCTACTACTTTGAAATTGTGTCTCGGTAGATGACACGTGTCGGCTTCTACTGCATTTTAATAAGAGACATGTGGCAACTTGGTAGGTTTTATGTTTCGGGGGACTTTTTCCTTCGAACAAAAAGTCTAAAGGAATTCTTTTAGATAATTTATTCGAAGGAATTGTTTCTTTACAACTTTGCCATGGGAAATTTTCCAAAGGAATTCTTTGTATTTGCCTTTCCTCGTTCGGCCTTTGAATCGGTTCATTTGTCCCTTGCCTACCCTCCGCAAGGGTTGTTTGAGCTCTAAAGTGACCTTTCAGATTTTTGCAACGGTCCACTCTGGTTTCCAAGTGCCCTCTGAAAGGGCTATTTGTCCTTTGATTTTGCCTTAGTCAATTTTCATTGATCTCAATAGGTGACACATGGTATCATCTACTGTGAAATAGGCAAGAACACATGGCAGCATCTGCTTAACTTGTAGAGGCTTTGGATGCCTTTTGAGTGTCCTGTGGAAGATGACACGTGTTGGCTTCGACTATGCTTTAGAAACATTATAGATATACTTGGGACTCATTTTAGATTTATGCGGATGAAGACATTTGTCGTTTTTCACTTCTCTTACAAGGGACAAGTGGCAACTTCTGTACCTCTTAGAAACAAAGTAAAGTGTGACTCAGTGGACGACACTTGGCAGCATCTGCTGGGCTCTGTTGGGCTTTTTTTTCGAGCTTTTCTTGCCTTAGTCACTTTTGTTACAAAAATTCCCTCCACAAGGGCACTTGTCTCTTCGACTTTTGGGGCACTCCTTTGAACCTGCCACTTGAACCAACCGATTGAACCAACTTTGGTTCAATGGTTCAACGGTTCATTCCTTCATTTCTATTGACCGCTTAAAACAAGCTCTTTGAGACAAATTGTGTTGAACCTATCGTCATTGAACCTATTGAACCTTTGAACTTGTTAAACCTTTGAACCGGAGTGGGTCAATGGTTCAAGCCTTCTTCTCTTTGATAAGTGTCTTGAAGCTGTTGAACCTGAAGCGATTGAAATTTGAACCTTGACAAAAGCACTGATTGACAAAAAAATTCTTGAAACTTGCTGACGTCGTTGAACCTTTAAACCCATTAAACCTTTGAATTAATAATGGTTCAAGGTTCAATGGTTCAATGTTTCAAACATTGCATATAAGCTTGTTGATATATTCTTTTGGTTGAACCAAGGTGTCAAACCAGTCCTAAAAATGACTAAGTGTTGGAAACTTGTTCTTTTGATTGAACTCGCCTGTAGAAGCCTTTGAACCTATTAGTCCTTTGACTGAAAAAGCTTGAATAATTCTTGATTATTAAAGTTTAGAATAATTTTTTGAAATGGGAAGAGATAATTTTGTCTTACAAGACCAAAATAGCTTAAATGTTATCCCAAAAATGAATGACATTTTCTGGGTACAACAGGATGGATGACTCCAAAGTATGAACATGATGGTAGATTCATAAATTTGATGATTGAATAGCGTCACAAGCCTCAAGGCTTACCTACCCAGTCCAACATATGGTGGCTTAGGGCTTGAGGATCATGGAG
This sequence comes from Torreya grandis, assembly GCA_037957365.1. Classification (NCBI taxonomy): domain Eukaryota; kingdom Viridiplantae; phylum Streptophyta; class Pinopsida; order Cupressales; family Taxaceae; genus Torreya; species Torreya grandis. The sequence goes on from JARHVA010002174.1 coordinate 2,657,325, forward strand.
GTATGAATGGTGGAATAAATAAGTGAACTACCACCACCTAACCATCCATTAGCGCATGCCTACCTAGTTAGCCAGAGGGGTGGCTAGCACCTATTTAAAGAAGTGACCTCCAAGATCAAAAAGGAGGGAGAGAAACAACAATGATGATGACAAGGAGGTGACATAACAAATATCGGCACATATGTAATTAGAATACAAACTAGTATGGATTATGTTTATTGCTGGTAGACCTAGCCTTGATTAGTCTACACTCGCCTGTGAGCTACCAAACATGAAGGTATCATGTCAGGCTGAGGCCCAAATTGATCTTGTAACTATCATTTTGAAATATAAATTAAACCAATCACTTGTAGGAAATATGTGTTGAATACCCCCTTTGGTATAATCTTTAAGAAATTAATACTTTCCACTACAACATTTGTGCATTATTGTAAGAAATTGATTTTAATTACAATTTTGACATGAAAGTGATAATAATTGAGTGTCTACATCAAACTATGGTATTATAATATATTTTACATAATTATGATAATAACAAGGTTTTTGGATAGAGCCTTAGCTCAAGAAAAACTACTATGTATTTCCATAGAACATAATTCAATGTGGACACAAAGACCTTGGTTTCATGGATAATAGTTTCCCCACCAAAAAACCCATGAACCAACTTACTAAATAATATTTCAAGGGGAATTTGACTATATTAATAAATGGGGACATGGAGACAAATGAGTCTTTAAAAAAATACTTAGACTATACCTATTACAATTACCTGGATGTGATGGAAATGAAAGCTCATTGTAAATACTAGTAGGTGAGAACATCAAATTTATAAGATAGAATAAAGAACTAAGTAAATCATTAGACAAGATAAATTAGTTTTAGATGACATTAAAAAAAATACATGGAAAGGGGCACCTCAAGATTACACTCTGTGCTTAAGTTTCTTTTGAAGGTATTAGATATCCTACATATATACCTACTCAATTTGGTATTAAATCATTGCCTACCATAACCCATTCCAAGACTATACATTTATAAAAGGATATAAAAAAGGTTGATAAAAAATCAATAAAACTAGTGTTGATAAGAATGATCTGCAAGAAGAAAATGAAGTCCTTAAAGTTGATAAAGTTAATTTGAAGGCTTATTTTAATAAAATGATCATGGACTTCATTAGACTTAGAGTGGGGTAGATTGAATCATTAATTGAATCACTTTTGTATTTCATATTTGGTCTATCCAAGATCAAATGTGAAATAAGGCATAACTTACATAGAGAAACATAGTTGAGGAAATAAGAGAAGAATTAGAATGAATAACATGTATGAAATAGTTATTCACATAATATGTGTACTACATCTATATAAAATAAAAATAAGGAAATATTATATATATCAAATTCAAACTTAGCCTATATTGTCTTATTGTCCATAAAAATAGGCATATATTGTTAGCCTATAACTATGGCTAATGTTGGATGAAATTATTTTCACATCCTAACTAATTGTAGATACTAAAACTAAATATTTATAACATCTTAGTCTTGTACATTTGACAAATATCAATCAAGGCTCTACCCTTCATATCTAGACCACCCTACTACTGAAAGGCTCACATTCGCCATCTCACTATGCCTAAATGATTATCTCTTAGTTTTATTCATATAATTTTGATGACCCAAGTCTCCTATACTGCAAAAAAATCTTATAACACAATAATCATCCTTCACTGTCAGTTTCAAATCCATACATGTTTTCTATCCTTCTAGACACTACTAGCCACAAAGGGACATTACCACTGATGGTAGTGTCCAAATCTTTATCTAGTGTCTAGTTGCCAAAATTCATCCAAATTAAAAATGTTTTGGAACCTAGAGGTCACCCTATTTGTCTTATTGAATCCTACCATGAGATATTTGCAAAAGGTGTGGTATAAATACAAGTCTAAGCCATCTCATTCCTCATCTAGAAAAATACCAAGCAAACACCTAATAAATCTAAATCAATCAACTGTACCACTAAGCTATTTTTCCATATTTGTCCCTATTTTCATATCAAGCATAGGATCAATCATATTATAAGTTTGAAGCATTCAAAAAGTAGCCCTTGAGCAATATTTGTTAAGTTACAAGCTAGATAAATGCATGCTTAATAATATACTATATTTCACCCTTATGCACACACTTTCCCATACACATTGGATAACTACATAATTTTTATGCCCTCCTTGGAGGATTGGTTATATATGCAATGCCCATTGATAGATGGGTCTTTGGGATTAGCTTGACATTGTGAATCCACTAGTCCATTTTTATAAAATTCATTCCAAGGGTGAAAAAGTGTGAACAACTAAGGTTTGATCAATCAACAAAGAGAGATAGCCTGTATCCCATATTTGATTGCATCAATAGAAAGGCAACATAAAACCCATAGTAATTAAGTTGTTCGCATCCAAATCTAGTCATTTTTTTGTACTTGATATTTGTATCACAATCATTCATTACATTGATGGTAGTGTCTATGGCCACATAAGTATAATTTATAGATTTTGATGACTAATCCATAATACTAATCTTACATATGTTATATTTGTTTCCAGTCTAGATATACCTACACACGATAAACCTAGCTAGGTATCTTTTCTCTTTGGTATTGAAAATAATTGAATATCTTTCAAATCAAGTAATTTATATATTTAACATACTCACTATTATAATTTAGAATATTCATTTATTTGAGTTTACAATTAATTATCCTACTATAAATTAGTTTATTACCCTTATGCTTGAACTATCTCCATACTTTTAATCATATACCACTCAAAATTTACAGTTATTCACTAACTAATATCAAAATATAGATGATAAGTTAATTATTAGATTTGATAATAAACTTAAGTTAACAAAGGTGAATATGAAATATTTCACTAATATTAGAAGCCATCACATGATTTAGAAATATCAAAGGCCATTGTGAAAGTGTTATTGAAAAGTTAAATGGGATAAAAACCTTGCGGTTGCCTAGAATGAAAGTTGTTGAAGATTTTGATGCACATTTGAATTGGGTATAAAAGAAGGATATTATAAAAAAAGAATATAAATATGGCAAGGTCCTTAAGGAAATGATATCCAATCTATCTAATAGTCATAATATTTTTAAAAATATTGATCCCCATTTGGATCATGTTGACAATTTGATTAAGAATAAAATAGAAATTTTAGATACTATAATTTAATGGAATACAAAAACTATAAAAAAAATAAAATACCCTAAAAATAAAATATGAAAATGATAAATATGAACATAATAAAAATGCAAATACTTTAATTAATATATTTATAAATAATATCAACAATAGTGATATTCTTACATTACAAAACTTCAATCCAACATTTAAACACGTTGTAGCTATAAATTAAAAGGCATACATGTTTGTCAATGGCATCACATCCATTAAAGAGTAGAAATGAATAACACACTAAATGAATTGTCCACATTTACAAAATTCACATTCTTAAATAGAGTATGGAACAAAATATGGGATACTTATCAAAAGGTTATACAAGTGCAGGCTTACCTAGTGGACCCTTTTTGCTATTGCATGGTGTGCCTTTATATGGGAACTTAAAAACTTCATGTAAATCATTATAATATTTAATTTTTATGTTTCTTTGCATGGGAACTTAAAAATTTCATGTAAATCATTATAGTATTTTATTTTGATGTGCTTTTGTATGGGCACTAAAAACATTCATGTAAAAATTGTGATGAAGTTTTTCATATGTTGTGTAATTTACATAGGCATATTAAAATTGTATGTTGAATACTTATTGTAATACATTTAATGTATGTTCTCAATTTTATATGTCTAAGGTATATATTATGTAAAAATATGCACATATATACTAATTATTATAATAAGGATTTATATAGTCTTCAAACATATAAAGTATATGAAGTTCATATAAGAATTAAATATGTATATTCCTTATTTAAGAAAGGAAACGATATTGTAAAGACATATTTTGAAGGAAAAATACATAAAGAAGAAACATCCAAAAACAGTTGCCATGTATATCCCGATTACTTCCACATGCTTCTAAAGTGTTATAAAGGGGAAATATCTTCTTTTTAACCTTTTTTTCTTATTTGATATGTTTATTCTTTAAGAGTTATGCTTCTTATTGTTGAGTTTATGTCTATTATTTAGAGTTGTTTAGTGATTATGTTGTATGATCATAATTGAAGATATGGAAAAGATTTTTAGAATGGTGATTTTTTTAGAAAACTATGAATCTATTGAGATGCATGTTGTAGGAATTCATTTATGTCAAATAATTTTAATATTTTTTCATCAAGTTAAAACTTGATGTGTAATCAGTGTTCTCAATAATATTGTACAAATTCTTATTTTAATATTGTGCCATGAAACCTGAGTATATTCCAATAAATTTTTATTTATTTTTTATTCATTACTATATGAAAAATATTTTTCATAACTATAAATTATTATCTAAAATGACAATGGAAAGTTGTGTAAAAATATGTTCATTTGTCATAGTGTCTTTAATTATCTTTTCATAGTTTATGTAAAACTATAATTATATTTTCATTGGCAAGTTTTTCAACATATGTTCAAACATGAGATGGTATGTTTTCCCAATGGAGTAATGACATGAGTCTTAGTAATCTAGGTCACAAATTTAAATAAAATTTGGTTTCCTTTTGCTACATAATTATTAGAAATGTTTATGTGGTTTTTCTTTACATTGCAAAGAATTTATGTTTTTATTTCTTATTCCATAAAAAAGAATAATTGTATTAATCTCATGGAAATTTAATGCTTAGATTTAACATATTACCTTTCTATATTTGTTATGTATAATTATGATTTAAATATTTTATTTATATATATGAATGATAGAGTGACAATTGAATAGGGTATATAGATATAAGAAGTGTACTTATTTTTTAGATTTGAGAAATGTCAAAACATTTATTTATAATCCTTCAGTAAAATCTTTTTGAGAGTTGGTAGGATGCCTTCTAGTGTCTTCTAGAACCAAAAGTGAGAAGAGTGAATCTCCTTTTAATAATTATATTCCTTTATGAAATCTTGTTTTAGTAAGAGATAGAGAGAAAGACATATGAAATGGATTTAGATTTTAAGACAATTTCTTGAAGTCTATATAAAGTTGAAAGATGTAATTTTAGGAATCAACACAACTAACACAATAATAATAATAATAATAATAATAATAATAATAATAATAATAATAATAATAATAATAATAGTCTCATACCAATGACATATATAATCAACATCAATAATTAAAAGCATATCTACAAATAAAAAGGAATTATCAGAATCAGCATCTCATTGCAAACTTTTGAAACAAACTTCTACAATCACTTTGGTGCCATGTTCTGCCCCTTCTCTAATTAAAGTTGCATTCAACTAATTTAAAGACATTAAAGGAAAAAATTGCTCTAAGAGTGAGAATAAATTCATAAATTAATACCTAAATGACATAAAATGTTCCGCATAAGCAATATGACAACCTAAAATCATACACATACACAGAAAAGTAAGAGTGATTCAAAACATATAATATATTCTATAGAATTTAAATAAATTATATGCTCAATTTGAAAAAATGCAGATGGAAATAAATCACACCTCAACCAACAGATCAAACGAAGAAAAACCTACATAGATACCCAACCAATTTTGATGCAAATATATGTGGAAAAGAATTCGAAATACCCTGCATGGGACCACCACGTAAAGGTACCAGTGTTGTTTATAAAAAAGTATATAACCATCTTGTTTACAGTCGATCAAACGCTATATGCTGAAGTAATTTCTACTAAACTTAGCTTTTCTATGGAATATGAAGGTCGAAACCGTAGAATTGTCCTGAAATGGTGATAGAGAATTCGCCTCGCCTCCTTTATGCTCGGCTTAGCATCTCTAAAGGAAAGGAATCTAACAAAAAGGACGATTCCGAAACAGTGATAGAGAAACCCCGTCTTTTCTACTAGACTTTGTATCCGCATAATTATTGATGTTAGAATAGGCGTTTTCCCAATCCGGTTGTTTTTGCGAATTTTCGCATTGCATTTGGCGACGTACAAAATCGTCCTGCACTGGAATTACACCACCCTGTACTCCATAGATAATGGTACGTTAAGAATCTCGTAGCTTTTCTTATGCTTTAAATTTTGGACAGTGTGCGGGAATTCATGCTTTCGCCCAAAAAGAAATACTTTTTTTCGGATTCTGGTTATGCCATTTCGCCCTTTTGACGTAGTATTTGGATTAAATAGGGTAATGGGAACGGGCTGGCACCGATTTTGTATGAAAGAATAGATTCGTTGTTTTTCGTGTTTTTGGTTGAAGGATATAGACATACTGACCTTTCGGAATCTTTTAGTTTAGATCACAAAGTTTATGTAATCTTTCTTTTTCTTTTTTCGGTGGGGGAAGGTAAGAAGGTAAGAAGGTAAGGGAGGAAATGGGAAAGCAAAATTTTTGCCCAGAACATACAATTTAGTTAAGTTGTATAAGTATATTATTACTGGAACATATTATATTAAATAACAAAATAAAATACATGAGGTTATAAAGTAAAAAAATAGACAATCAAAGCACGGTAAGAGTAATTATAAATAACCACTCAGAGAATTAAGTACAGGGCGCCATTTCAAGTGGCGGAGGTGGAGGATCGTCTTGAGGTGAAGGCTTGTGCAAGTATATTATCGAGTGTATAAAATAGGAATTTAAGTTTGTCAGGTACCACGAACAACAAACATGCTCTGATACCACTTGTTAGGAACCTAGAACAATAAACATGCTCTGATACCACTTGTCAGGATCTTTGCTCCACCACAATAAGAGCATATATGATTACTTCTTGTATTAGCAACTAAACACGGAATTTAACCAGAATCAATAAGTAACTAGAAATATGAAACAACACAGGATATAAGAGATAATACACAATTGTATTATATACACGGAAGAAAATACAATAAGGAAGATGCCACTTCTTCCTCCACCTCAAAGGTTCACCACTCCTCAAGACCTTATTCCCTCTCTCTCTCGGTCCCAACAATCAACTCCAATATAGAATTGATGTTCACCTCACCAACCAGTCAGTAACACGCTGCCAGTTCACCAAGTACACAACCGTACTCCAAGTAGATCTCCCATGAACCTTCAACCTGCAATTCAATAGACCATACTCACAATTGTAGATCTCTCTACACCCTTGAAGAACCCTTCTTCAACCAGTACCCCGGTGGATCAGCTCCTTGACCTTGCAGACCTTGCAACTCTCCCTGATCAAACACTCTCAGCACCCCTTTGGAACTAGGAGGAGCTACACTAGCTCTCTCTAAAAGCTCTATGGCTTTCTAGCACACACATACAATACAGCCCATGAGTCCATATATAGATCTCATGCTTACAATAATTAGCCTAACCTAATTACAATAATTAGACTCGCAACTCAAGACTACGACTAGCCTTCAACATGCAAACTGGCAGTCTAAAAATAGACTCTCCCGGATTCGCCATGCAGACTCCCTGTTCTCTCCCAGGCTGTCGACGTCGGCACCTTCATGACCGATGTCGGCCGACTGGTGACCGACGCCGGTTGCTTTCTCCTGCTGTCTGACCGACGTCGATTGATCAGATCGACGCCATTCCTCCAGTAACAGATTTTGCAACTCCCCCGCAACTCTAGATCCTCCTTAACTTCTCCTGTTTGCATCCCGGTGAAGCTTTTAGCTCCACAACATAACAATCTCCCACTTGGAGATAAATAGCTGCACCTGTACCTGTACACTGTCTAAATTATTCCCTGGCTTGTATTCCTCTTCAAGATCAACCCTGAAGACCAACCACCACACAACCTGTGATGCTACACCTGTCATTCAAGTAACCTGCCACATCCGAACCTACATATCCTTGTAGTGAAGAACTTGACCCTGCATAACAAGAAACCCTGCTGCTAGTCTCACTGAACTGCCCTCCAGTACTCCTTCCCTGAATTGGCTCCATACTTTCTGACAACCCCCACTGCTTGGGAAAATGACTTAGGTCTACACTAGACCTCATGTGATTTCGAACCCTGTTTCAAGCTAAGCTTGAACTGTCCAGCCCTTGGTGTGCTTTCTGATTCTTCATCCTGCATTACGAACCCCGCCAACACCGTCTTCACATCAGCTCCCACTGGAGATCAAATCTCCATGTCTCTTATGCCAAAGAATTTTGCTGCTCCAAATTCTTCATGACACGCCTCTGAACTAACCTTACCTTTAGCTCAGCAAATCCCTGTATGTACAAGCCTACTAGTAAATCACCCACATACAGTAACAAGATGATGTTGCGACCATCATCCACCTGGTAAGATAAAACCACAATAGTTACACTGACATTGACTGAAGCCATGCTTAGTCATCCACCTGTCAAACCCTGTACCACTGTCCTGCAGCTTCCTCAAGACTATATGCCTCGGTCTTCTGTCTCTCATATCCATCCACTCTCTTTTTTATCTCGAAAATCCATTCCACCTCTCAGTGCTTACTTCCAGCTAACAAATCTACCAATAAATACCTGTTTGGTTCTTCTCCAAGGACTCACACTCCTCATCCATGCCAAGCTCCCACTGTATCTGGACTCTACCTGCATTACCTCTTCCAACTTCCTGGTTCTTGACTATCAAAGAGGCAATATAAAGAAGGTGAACAACGAATATGAGGTTCACTTACCATTTCTGACCTCAACATGAGCGTTTGAGACTTGTTGTCCGCCCACTATCCGTACCAGTGACCGATCTCGGCCATCTCCCAGTCTGTTTTCGACCGATGTCGGCTCCCTGTACTGAACCTGACTGTCGACGTCATTACCCTGGCCGACGCCGATGTCCCTCCTGCCGACGTCGATTTCTTCATGACCGACGTCGGTCTTCCTGTTGCCGACGTCGGTTACTGTAAAACCGATGCCGGTACCTGTGTTCAATGAGTGACAACTTTTTTACCCGCGAGCTCTCCATGGATCAAAATCCTAATCAAATCAACCCTGCTCTGCTCAGAATAATTTAGTTTCCTCACCTAATCTATGTCCGTCATCTCCTCCATGAACACCAAGGCTTTCCCGTTCTTTAGCTTGTCAAAAACATCTGACCTCCGCTTCAAAACCTGCATTCTCCTCCTACATATGTGACTAAGCCCATGAAGCCACATCTCTGCAACAGAAGGTGAATCAGTAATATAAGTAGATAGATAAAGGATACCTACTTTCTTACCACCACCTAATTCAAGTATATCCGCTGTGAGACTTACAGTGCATCTCTCAACACCCAAATTTCCTGAAGAAATTAGACTCATCTCCAAGACTGGTACCTGCATGACTTCCTTCAACCACTGTGAGTCATCCACCTGCAATTTTAGCTTCACTTCCCCCTTGTCTATAATCTGACAAGGCTCTCCAACCCCTAAATAAATCTCTCCAAAGTCTCCAAAGACATACCCATGAAAAGATGCTCTATTTCGGGCTACATGGAAAGAGGCAAAAGAATCTGTAAACAAAGATTCCACTTTATCCAGAACACCCTGTACAATATTACCTGCAACATGTGCTTCCACCAGCTGATCTTCTACCGACCAATGATCTCTTTTAACCTGCTCTTTCTTTCCATCAATCAGACCATTCGTGCTATTCAGTTTCTCCATTCGTAGCTTACTTTCTTCTGCCATTGCTATACTCCCACTCAGACTGAAACCCCTATGAGTGACTTGTAATCAACAAACACTACTAGATCTGAAACCACCTGTTAGTCAACCCAACCAAAAGCTCTGATACCACTTGTTGGTATCAGCTCTTGAACTTACAACCAAGGCTCTGATACCACTTGTCAGGCACCATGAACAACAAACATGCTCTGATACCACTTGTCAGGAACCTAGAACAATAAACATGCTCTGATACCACTTGTCAGGATCTTTGCTCCACCACAATAAGAGCATATATGATTACTTCTTGTATTAGCAACTAAACATGAAATTTAACTAGAATCAATAAGTAACTAGAAATATGAAACAACACAGGATATAAGAGACAATACACAATTGTATTATATACACGAAAGAAAATACAATAAGGAAGATGCCACTTCTTCCTCCACCTCAAAGGTTCGCCACTCCTCAAGACCTTCTTCCCTCTCTCTCTCGGTCCCAACAATCAACTCCAATATAGAATTGATGTTCACCTCACCAACCAGTCAGTAACACGCTGCCAGTTCACCAAGTACACAACTGTACTCCAAGTAGATCTCCCATGAACCTTCAACCTGCAATTCAATAGACCATACTCACAATTGTAGATCTCTCTACACCCTTGAAGAAACCTTCTTCAACCAGTACCCCGGTGGATCAGCTCCTTGACCTTGCAGACCTTGCAACTCTCCCTGATCAAACACTCTCAGCACCCCTTTGGAACTAGGAGGAGCTACACTAGCTCTCTCTAAAAGCTCTATGGCTTTCTAGCACACACATACAATACAGCCCATGAGTCCATATATAGATCTCATGCTTACAATAATTAGACTAACATAATTACAATAATTAGACTCGTAACTCAAGACTACGACTAGCCTTCAACATGCAAACTGGCAGTCTAAAAATAGACTCTCCCAGATTCGCCATGCAGACTGCCTGTTCTCTCCCAGGCTGTCGACATCGGCACCTTCATGACCGATGTCGACCGACTGGTGACCGACGCCGATTGCTTTCTCCTGCTGTCTGACCGACGTCGGTTGATCAGACCGACGCCATTCCTCCAGTAACAGATTTTGCAACTCCCCCGCAACTCTGGATCCTCCTTAACTTCTCCTGTTTGCATCCCAGTGAAGCTTTTAGCTCCACAACATAACAAAGTTAGTATTTTCCTTCTTTATGGTAGTATTTAAAATTAGTTTAAAGACATTTTGGGTATGCAAGTTTTTTGGATTCAAGCTTGACTTCTTAAATCCAAGTAAGCTTACGAAGTTAAGTCTTAATTACCTTAAAGGACTCTCCCCACCTTCCTAGAACATTTCTGGGATCATTAGTGATACAAAATTGTTACTAAACCATTTCAAAAGGAGTTATCATCGAGCATGTCTACAGAGAAGGCAACAAGGGAGCCGACTACTTAGCGAACATCGAGGTCCTTAGTAGCGATTACGTCACCTAGCACGTTGGAAAATTTATGATTGACATCATCTGAATTGTCGAGAATGAAAAAAGACACATCACACAAAGGAATGATGTTTAAACTTATGATGTTAAGATCACGAGTTAAGCGAAAGGATTTTCACACGTGCAAAGCTTTGATTTCCAAGGCTTTGCACAAGCGGCAGCCATCATGCTCTCAAACCACGTTCGTGTCTAGTTCTAGCTCTTTTTATTGCTATCTTCCTTCTTTGCAAGGCACTATTCAAGCCACTTGGAAAGGCAATACTTAGCCAAAAAATAAAATGGGAGGGGACAAAGACCGCTTCAAGCTGATTTCTTGTTTCAATATAAAAAAGAACGATCATGTATGGCAAAAAATGGTCAAAGGGGGGTTGGCCCCTTTTATGGAACGCCTGGTAGGGCACGATACCTCACTCTCTAGGGATTTTGCCCGAGGATGGAACAACCGTGAGGTGAGAATGCACTGATTGAAGATTCAGATAACAGAGGAGTTGATAGGAGAGACCACCAAGATGGAATGCCATGAATTAAAGGCATTCAAAGACAAGCGCCACAAGGAGGAGCTCATGCAGATTTTCTTAAAAAAAGAAAAGAAAAAATACAGGACAAAACCCTCATCCAACAAAGGCTTCACGCATGTTGACCTGCCAAGGAAATGGCTAAAGGTATGTCTCCAAATCATGCGATATATAACATTGGAAGGAAAACATACTATTCTCTGTTCACATCATTTCTTGCTTTTGAATCATTTCAAGGGTCATTTTATTAGTATCCCATTTTTTCTGCTACAATCGTTGGAAGTGTTTGTATTGAACTTCAAGAAGAATCTGACTGTGAATTTAATTCACCAGGGCCTAATTTTTCTTCTAATCAAAAGGGGGGAACCGGTCTGGTCTAAGATCATCTCCGAGGCTATTGACATCAACAGTGAGAAGGAAGAGTCGATGGAGGAGGGAGTTAATGCCTCTCAACCAGAACCTAAAGAGGAAAATCAGGGGAATGATTTGGGGGATTCAAGTGCTTGTACCCATAAAAAAACACAAAATTGATTTAGTAAGCCCTTCCTATGCCTCTAGAGGTAAAGTCATCTTGGGGGCTGATGTTAACAAGGGTGTTGAGGATTCCCTCCAGAAACTCCACACTAAAATCGCAATCCAAAATATTCTATGCAGAGAAATATTGGAGGAATTTGAGTGGCTTAGCAATTTTATTTATGTTAACAAATTTATTTTTAACAATGGCAAGATTCTTGAGACCCACACCCCCAGAGATGAGTCTACACAAAAGGACAAAGAGGAAGAGGACCTCTAGGTTTCTAAGGAAGACAAAAGAGGATCCCTCCACTTGGAATCCAAAAGGAAGAAACTGTATAGGGATGAGGAGCAGTTCATCAGAAGCCAGACTAGAGGCAAATGCAATAAAAAGCCAATGCAAAGACCAAACAACTGGTCACTTATTCTGAATCAAACTAACTCTGTTTCTCCCCGCTACCTTAGGCTCCTTTTTGGTCTTCTGGCTAATTGTTGGTTGATGTTTAGAGATAGTTTGGCTAATCTGTTGGGTTATCCCTTTTATCTTGTAGGGTTGTTTTGCTTTTTCTTTCCTATCTTTTGGTTCTCTTTTGTATTGGGTACGGGCCCCTTCAACCCATCTTTTACCTATCAAATAAAAAAAAAGTCTTAATTGATCACTCAAAATTCCAAGACATTGATTAAGCTTGATAAATGCTAAACAAAATGAGTTAAGAAGCTTGTATAAGAGCCTTGAACTATAATTACTAAAAGTTTCATAGTTCCACCACCATTTCAAAGGCAATTTAAGGTCAAGCTTGTGAACAATCACATCTAGCACAAGATCTTGAAAAAATATGATAGTGATAGAATAAGAGCTTAAAAGTTTAAACTTAGTTTGAAGCATAAGCTAAAGGATTCAATCCTTGCCAATGGTGAAAATTCTAATTTTGTGCATAGTTGAAGAGCTTTGAAACCAATATTTTTGCAAGAGATAGAGCCAATGGTGAAAATTCCAATTTTGTGCATAGTTGAAGATATTTGAAACCAATTTTTTTGTAAGAGACATGTTTATCTAGCCTAAAACAGTTGGCCACCAAACATAATGGTCATTAATGGAAAGGCCAAGAGGAAGTTTATCCTCCTCCAGTGAAAATGTAGGTCATAGAATAGAATAGTAAAATGGATATTTAACTATAAATTTTAAATTAATTTAGATATCATGGTGAGGCATTATAAGCCCTATTATTATCTCATAGAGAAAGCATGCCATGTAAACATTTAAACCAACTCCAACCTCCTGACTATTTAATGTACCTAATTACTTAATCACCAAACTACCTAACTAAATAATTAAAATAAATTACTAATCTTACTTAATTATTAATGAGGATGTATTAAAGAGATGCATGTCCCATATAATTTATTTAATAACATAATAAACTCTTTGGATTAACATTCATAGTGAATCCCCTCACTTAAAGTGGAATGTGTGTGTGTGTGTGTGTGTGTGTGTGTGTGTGTGTGTGTGTGTGTGTGTGTGTGTGTGTGTGTGTGTGTGAGAGAGAGAGAGAGAGAGAGGGGTGGGGGGGGAAGAGAGATGGGGAGCATGCCATCCAAGATCATTAAATGAAATTCCATCTTTTATGAATGCTCGACCATCTTTTGATCAAGAATATGAGAGAGAGAGAGAGAGTAACTATCATTTCTTGAAGAAGTCACTACATCTATAAATTGTACCATTGATTTGGGATCCAAGAGGAACCTAGTGGATAACCTTACTAAATATAATTAATGGTGTCATATCTGACCTGATCAAATTGTGATCTTATTGGCTATTTCACTATTTTATGTGTCAGTATTACTCTTTATGAACTAGTTATATTATTTCAGTATGATTTCATGATTATTTTTATATGTTGATACTACTATTGTCACTTCATGTTTGTAGCTAAAGAGTAATGAATAATCTAGGTCTACACTTGGAAGGACCTCTTAAACATCATACCCATCTCATACAGGTACATAGACTTGAAAAGGTAACTATGTGAAATCAGTATGTCCACTAAGTCTTGTGTTGTTAGTTTTGTGATGTTCTTGTATTGTGTTTATTTTTGCTTGATTAATTTATATTTTTTTAAGCAACCATCATTGGCATGTGGCCAATTGTGTTGTTTTAAGTTGAGAGACCATGAGGTCTATCACTTTATTTACATCATCTCTAGCATGATTTTGAAAGTACTTTTAGAAGGCAAGCAAGTGCAATGGAAACTTTGTTTGGGCCACTAAATTTGGCCATGGATGGGAGTCCATTATTAGTCTCTAAAGGTTGAAGTATAACATATGTTAAAGACCCATGAAGGGGGTCCTGGTAAGTGATTACCATGAATTTTGACTTGTATGGAGTTTGTTTAATCATATTTAGTTGATTAATGTTTTTCAAGCCTTTGTTTGGAAAAACATGGTATTCAAATGGGCCATCATTTTTTTTTTGGGTCAAATTATTGGAAGTTCAAAGGGAACCTAGGTTCCATGGCTCGCCGTGATCCGTGTGCCATTGCATTAAAGAGCTTGGTTATTTTTGGGAACCATGATGGAAGTTATAGGATATGGAAAAAACATGGAATTGGAAATAGAAAAGGTGAATGGAAATGAAAACACAAAAAAGATGAGACTTTTATTGGAAAGAGCATGAAATAGAGAAAAGAGAAGAAAAGAAGGGAGGAAAAAAGAGAAAAGGTATAAATAAACTTGCAGTGTTTTTGGTTTTCAAAAGTAAGTTTTGAATCCCTTTAATTTGGCTCTCTCATTTTGAATGCTACAGTAATAAGCTCTCTCTTTTCCTTTTCCTTTTCCTTTTCCATTTTAATTTTTTTAAAAAGGGAATGTGAAATTTGATTTGGTTTTGAAAATTTATAGAAATAAAAAGACCTTTGGCTATTCTATTTGTGCAAAGGGTGAAACCCTATCATAAGACTAAAAGTGTCTGTTGGCAAGGTTAAAATGTTGGGTTATTGGAAAAATGAAGAATAATGAAATTTGGAAGTTGTTTCCACTATTATGAAGTGATCTCAAGCTTATCTTGCCCACAAATGGTGAATATAGAGCTAATGATATCAATCACAAATGCAATGGATTTTTGTGTGGATCTGTGTTTAAGCATTCTGTTGTGGGTTTTTGTCATTTTGTAATTGTATGTTTGAACCTTATTTTTTTGGACTTGGTCTTGCTATTGCCTTTATTGTTTCATTTTATTTTATGTTTTATTGATGTATTTTGAGCATTTCCTTGCAGCCCCATACCGATAATTAGGGTGGGTAGGGATTTTTCCTACTTCATGGATGGGCTCATTTGTGTCATTCAAATTGTTCGTTGATTTTTATTCTAAAAGGAGAGATTAATACATGAAGAAGAGAGTATTTATTTCATTGACTTATGCCAATTATAGTCGAGGCATATAAAATAATAATTTTCATGGCTTAAGTGCCAAAATTATTGTATTTGTAATTATGTTGACTATGTAACATTATCCATTGTAAAGTATGGATGTAGACTGGTTTTGTGTTATGTTGAATGCAATTTTAAAGGTTTATCTAATGGTTAAGAATTTTAATTTCCTCACCATTAATGATTATGTTTAAATTTGCCTTATTATTCTTTTGCTATTCATATTCAATACTACTATAGATTCATTCGATATAGTCTTTTTTAATTGGTGAAACATGGTTGGAATGAATGCTTATGTTTTTTTTTTATGGTTTTACACAACCTGTGCATTGAATAGATGATATGAGGGATTTATTTGGTTATAGCATGGAGGTGTTTGAGTTGTGAATTGATTGGAATCTTAACTCAATCATATTCAGATGTTAATATGTTTATTTATTGTATGTGGTTGTAAATGATGGTAAGGTTGCATTAGATTTCATAATTATTGTATTCACAATTGTGTTGTATTAGAATGAATTGAATGTGCCATTTAGAATAATCGTGAATGATAAATAGCTCAGGAAATGATTGTGGTATGTTTTTCATTTGATGAGTGAAACTTATCATTACTTTTTTTAACAAGGGTTAAGTTGGATGTTATGTTGGTAGTGATTTAGTTTGGGTTTGATTCTAATCATCTCATTATTTTATGGTTTAATTGAATCTATATGCTCATTTGTTTAATATTGTTATCATTTAATATTTAATTAGTTTCCAATCATCAAATATGTAATTGTAGTGCACATTTAGAATTTGTAATTTTGTCTTAAACATTAATGGTGGTTATAATGTCTTCCATTCCTTATTGATAAATCATGTTTAATTGAGAATGAATAATGTTAATAAGAAAGTCATTTTATGATTAGTTTGCAATATTAGTTAACCTATTCATTATGAAAATCCTACAAATAGTGTCAAAGTAGCAACTCAGGTTAACATCTTATGTTAAATTAGTTTTGGGTGAATTCAAAGTGTGCATTTGAGTTAACTACCTTATTGAATGTTAATCCCTTAAATTGCATGTCAATTCAAATTGATAATTAAAGGTGTGATATTAGAATTTATTATTAGTTGTGATAAACTAATTTCATGTTTTAAGTATAAAAAGATAAATGTGGTAATGCAATTAATAATTAGTGGGAGATCATTGATAAAAATATATTTGACTAATAAACCCCTCCACAAGACTGTGAGTGGCTAAATTATTGTCATTAAATTCCTTAGTTTCTATCAAAATTATTTTCATGCCTCAAAAGGATGGGATTTCTTATCAAGGTTTAAATGTGATCACATTAAACTTGTTAAAAAAAGAGTTAAAAACTCTTTCCTGATATAAAATAATCTTAATGGTTTCCATGGATGTTGTGTTTTAATGTTTTTGACTTCTTTTGTAGATAACACACTTATTAATTAATTTACGCTTGTTTATAAAGCAATTAACATTTTTTTATTAATCATGTGGTAACTTATATAAGCCTAATGCTTATTAAAATGAGGCAAGTAAGATGGCTATATTTTATAACAAGAGGTTTCCATCTTTTAGAAGCATGTACCCTCATGAGTTACAGTTGGTCTTCAATAACTAATTTTTACAAACTAAGGGTTAACAATGCACATTGTGAACATGTGTAGATGTTTGATTACATTTGCGTTACATTTAGTTATCAAGAGGATAAATATACATATCTTAGATTTAAATATTCCTTCATGGTAATAAACTAGTTGATTACTTACCCTTTTATGTTTAATCAACTTCATGTAAAGACTATAGTGGCGTTGATATACTATTAACATGGTATAATCTATTATTAATAAGAGAAATTGTGATATTGTTATTGGTTCTATAAAAGCATGATAATGCTTAAGCCTAATGTTTATTAAAATGAGGCAAGTAAGATGAATATATTTTATAACAAGAGGTTTCCTTCTTGTAGAGGCATGTACCCTCATGAGTTATAGTTGGTCTTCAATAACTCCTTTTTAAAAATTGATGGTTAACAATGCACATTATGAACATGTGTAGATGTTTGATTACAAGTGCATTACAGTTAGTTATCAAGAGGATAAATATACATATCTTATATTTAAATATTCCTTCATGGTAATAAAATAGTCTAGTACTTACCCTTTTATGTTTAATCAACTTCACATAAATACTATAGTGGTACTGATAGACTATTAATAATGGCATAATTTGTTAGTAATAAGATCAATTGTGATATTATTATTGGTTCTATAGAAGCATGAAATGCTTATGTTTATGTGTGTTAAGTATATGTTGACTACCAAACATGGTGGATCTATCTGATTCTACTTGAATACCATATTTACATGGTACCTCAACCTAGTGCATAATACATGTAATTTTTGGAAATGCATTTAGCATAAGGCTCTGATTATTGGACTTCAGAATCCACAACCCTAAAACTCAACAAAAAATGTAGTTGGGTTTTGGAGTTTATGAAAAATGGGTTATATGTGGAAGGTATTTATGAATAATAGTGAATATATTAGAGTGAAATAAGAAAAAGAAAGAGTAGAAAAGAACAATTGTCACTAGATGTAGAGATGTAATAGAAAAGTTGTATTCTACTAAGTTATATACAAGATTTGACAAATCAAATGTATGATGTCTATATACTCCCTAACATCATTTTTGATTAAATATAAATAATGGAAACATACATTATTATATAAACAAGGAATATTGAGCATCAACTAAACTGTTACAATGGTTGTTAATAACTACTTCATAACAAATCATTAGGTTGATGACTTATGCTAATGTTACTATCAAGATGTATAGTATAGTTCTCAGATTGTAGGAGTTATGTGACATGAAATAATATGGGTTAGGACTTGTCATTTGTTACATGTGTGCTAGTGATGACGTTTAAGTTGCTAACATATCCATATAAGTTATCAATCATTACTTAGATGCTGAAAGTTGAATTGATAGCTCATATCCTCGTAGATTAATGAAGAGAAATGATCCCCATTGCATGCAGTTAAATAAAAAGATGTGGGAACAAATAGGAAACCTATACTTATATAAACCATTTTCCATAGGAAGGTAGTTGACCTTTTTTATGATCTAAAAGAGAGGGATATTTTGTTGGCATGTCCATATTAATATGATGTCAATGCCTTGATATGATTATGATAGTGCACTACAGTATAGATTGATCTCTTATTTTTCAAGAGTCTCTACAACATCTAAAGTATCCAATGGAGTTGGAAAGTAATAGTATAATATTTTTTAATTAAATAATGGATGTAACCCAAGATACGAAGGAATATTGAGCTTCAAATTAGAATCTCCTATTTTATTGGTGATGGTATAGGGACTGTACCAAAGTGAATGTATATTTTGGTAATGTCCTGTTAATATTTACTTCTACAAGTGAATCCATACTCAATCACCAACCTAGAAGGTGTGTGGTATTTGATGTTTATTATAATGTTTCTACAGACACCAAATCTAAATTATATGGCACCTTTATATTGTATACTATAATGTCCCATTTCTAATAAAATCTTAAAGTTGGCCAATTAGCTCATTTCCTATATTTCTGGTGAGCTAATGTGGATAGTTAGGAATTATTTAATTTATTATTTTATGGTCCATCTAATTCATGTTTTGAAAATAGGCTATTAAATATTGTTATTTTATTGCACAAGTGGGGCATGGTTTTCTAGGTAGAGTTAATGTTGAGTTTTTAAGGAAAATATTCAAATGGAGTGTGAATTTCTTGGTGGAGTTAATGAGGAGTTTCTATGGAAAATTTCCAAATGGGATGTTGACTTCTAGGAAAAGATATGGATGGGAGTTCTAGGGAAACTTTCTATTTCATAAGTGGGTCAAGTTTGGGAAAGTTGGAAGTAGAGACAAAGAAGGAAAAAGTAGGATCTAAAAGAGATTTTGGAAAGTGGCTAAAATATGGAAATAGGTTACTTTTATAACTAATGTCATATTCCCCAAAGCAAGGATTTTGGCACCCATCTTGAGCACTCTTGTGTATTAATATGCTATACTTTCATTTTGGAAGGATCTTTTTTCATTACAACCAATTTCTACAAATTATTGCACTTGTGCTTCAACAATAGGATTCGAGGATGAAACCCCTTTGGTTTCTCAAGGGTAATCTCATTCAGGGATTGTATTTTCACATCAAAGCTTAATTCAGATATCAAATTTTATGTGGTTTGTTGTAATTCATAGTAGTTTCCAAGTATATGCTTTTGATTTCATAGTTAGATGTTTTGTGAGCTTTTAGATCTAATTTTAGAGTGTGGCACATATGTGCTAGAGTGTGAGTTTGTTTTATTAGTTTTATGTGTGGTTTTTCAATAGCATATCTATGTACTCTTCATAAAAATAAGATCAAGTATTATTACTTTTTATGCATGTCAATTTGAGAGGTTTTTGGATCTAATAATGAAATATCTACATTATGTATTTTTCTAGTTTATTATAAAAAGGTGTGCATGTGCCATGCATGTGTGTCCATGAGATAAATAATTTGGATTTTTCTTAGTTTCAAATAAAAATTTAATCAGGTTATTACAATGGTATCAGATCCCACATCTTGTCGGCCTATGGGGAGAGTTCACATCTTGATATAATATCAAATGCATGTGAGTGGAGAGAAAGAGGTTCCCTATGATGAAATCAATTATCTACATGAGATAATCAACCAAGGTCAGAAGGATATAGAGAAAAAAATTCAAATAATCTTAAAGGAATCCATGTCAAAATTAATCAGAGCTATTTAGGGGATTAACCTAAATAAATCAAATGAGGGAGAAGGAAGTTCATCAGCAAATGAGTGGGTTTCAATCACCTCACCTTCAAAAAAAATTTGGGCTAAATTACTACAAAGGGAGGAAGAATCACCTAATGAAAAATAAATTGTGCAAAGGCATCTAGGTAATGATTATGCATCCCTAAATGTAAGGTATGGAGAGCTTGATTATGAAGTATAACAAGCCCTCTCTTTCAGGGATTTTTGTGAATTGGAAAGGAAAAATAGTCCTAGGGGAGGTAGAGGCAATTAACATAATCAATGACGTAGAGATATTCAATAATAGTTTGGAAAAATCACTCTCCTACTTTTTATGGGTTAAATAAGTCTACAGTAAAGTCTTGGTTGTAGAATTTAGATATGTACTTCTCATTAAATCCAATGTTTGATGATGAGGTAATTAAATTTTCTACACTCCACTTGGAGGGAGTGGCACATGAATGGTGGTACCATGACATGGTCACCCAAGGGCATGCATCTATTACTACCATAGAATAATTCAGCCAAAGGATAAGTAAAACATTTGATAGGAAGGCCCCTGAGATACATTTTAGAGAGTTAGATCAAATCAAATAGAGGGGTAATGTGTATGAATATGTTGCTAACTTTCAAATTTTATCTATCATGATAATTGACATATCAGAGAGAAGGCTCATTGTTCTTTTCATAGAAGGATTATCTGAGCATCTTAAGGGTCTTATAAAGGAATTCAACCCTTCCACTTTAAAAGAGGCTATCAAGAAGGCTTTTGATCTGGAGACTACTATACCTCAATAAAATTCTTATTCAAAGCCTTTGCCTTGGAATAAGGCTAAAGGGAACATTCAAAATAAGTCTATCGTTACCTTGACACAAAGATATACACCTCCAAACATGAATAAAAAGATGGATGATGAAACCAAGAATGAGATTAGGAGGAAGAAACTTTATTTCTCTTGCAAGGATCCATGGACTTTGAGACATAGATGTCTTGGGAAAGGGCAAGTGCATTATATTGAGGTTTTTTTAGATATAGACTTAGATTCAAATGCATCTAAAGAGTTTCATTATCTAGAATATCCTTACCATGAAGAGAAGGAGAATGAAAAATAATAATGGGGAACTCTTGCATACCTCTTAGGAGCACGTAGATACCATCCTTTTAGAGTTTGAAAATAGCTTGTTGGACAAAGAGCGACCATATTTATTAATAGTGTGGATACCCATAATTTCATTGATTAAGGATTGGTAAAGTGAAGGAGACTTAAATATAAAGTATTTGAAGTATTTAATGTCATTGTGGCTAATGGGTATGATATACCATGCAAGAAGAAGATTCAAAATCTTGACCTAGCCTTTGGAGGCCATAAGGTTCATTATGATTTTTATGTTATTAGATTATTAGATATTGGCATGGTTTTGGGTGTATAATGGCTCCACTCTTTGGGATAGTACTCAATAAATCATCAAACTATGGAACTCAAATTCAGATCTGAAGGGAAGGAGGTGGTTCTAAAAGGAATCACAAATAGAGTTCCACAAGTGGTCACATCTAAATGGATGGAAAGGATCTTTTGGAAGAGCTAAGTTTTATAGGTTGTTATTTGTTTAGTGCCTACATAGGATCCCTCAAGGGGTAATAATGATTCAATTTATGTTGATATAAAAAATATTTTGGATAAACATAGTGTGTTTTTCAATTATATGTCTCCAAGATTATCTCCTGAGAGAGGATTTCAACATATCATAGAACTAGAACTAGGGTTAAGGCCTGTCATGACTACTCCAAACTACCATCCTAGAATTTACAAAGAGGATATTGAAAAGGAAATAAAATAACTTTTGGATATGGGGTATATCATACCAAGTTCTAGTCCCTTTGCATCTTCTATGGTGCTAGTGAAGAAGAAAGATGGTACTATGTGGATGTGCATAAATTATAGATCCCTGAATAACAAGACTATTAAGAATACATAGCCAATTCCCAAGATATATGAGTTAATTGATGAGATACATGGTGTTGTATATTTCTCAAAGATTGATCTGAGATCTGAGTATCATCAGATATGCATGAGAGAAGAAGACATTCATAAGACTACCTTCCATTGTCATTATGGACATTTTGAGTTCTTAGTTATTCCATTTAGACTTAGCAATGCACCAACCACATTCTAATACTGCATAAACAAGGTGTTTGGTAAGCCTTAGAGTAAATTTGTTATAGTATTCTTTGATGATATTTTGATTTATAAAAAAGGTTGGGATGAGCATCTTAAGCATTTGGATATAGTTTTAAGTATTCTTGAAGATCAGTCTTTATTTTCTAAATTATCCAAATGTGACTTTGGGTTGACTAAGATACTACACTTGGGTAATATGATTACTGTAAAAGGGGTTCAAGTGGATCAGTAGAAGATCCAAGCCATTTTAGAATGGCCTCCTCTGATAAATCTAACACATCTTATAGGCTTCTTTGGATTATGTAGTTATAATAAGAGGTTTGTTAAGGGGTTTTCTTAGCTTGGAGTTCCTCTTACCGATTTGAAAAATAAAGGAGCCTTTGAATGGAATAAATAAGCACAAACTACTTTTGAGAAGCTCAAAAAGGTAATAAGTTCATGTCCAGTTCTAGCTATTCCATATTTTTCACTCCTTTTGGTAGTAGAGTGTGATGCTTCAGATGTTGGAATTGGGGTTGTCTTATCCCAGAGAGGACATTCCATATATTTTTAAAGTAGAAAGCTACAAGGTTATGAGAGAGGGTTGTATATCTATGACAAAGAAATGTTGGCCATAATGCATACTCTAGAGAAATTCATACAATATCTGGTATGTGGAAAGTTTGTTGTCAAAACAGATCATAAAAATTTAAAATTCTTCCTAAACCAACAAAATTTGAATGATCAACAACAAAAGTGGGTAAGTAAGAGACACACATATAACTTTAAAGTTGAATATGTTAAGGGTAAGAAGAATGTAGTATCTGATGCCCTCTCTAAAATACACACTCTTTGCAACATTTCCACTATTTTTATAGATTGGAAAGTTTATGTTTGGTCTAAGTATGCTAAGAATACATTTGATGATAACATTATATGTGGATTGGAAAAATATGATAGGTACAAAGTGGAAGATGGGTTGATTTTTTTCAAAAATAGAGTGTTCATTGTTCCAAAATTAAAGATGAAGAATAAGATACTAGAAGCATTTCATGATGCACCATTATTAGGACATCTGGGCTTATTCAAAACATACAGATGGATTAGAGAGAGATTCTCTTAGAAGGGTCTCAAAAGGGATGTTCTTGTGCATATCAAAGAGTGTAACACCTACCAATAGAATAAAGGGGAGAAAGAGTTCCCTGCGGGGTTGCTATAACCATTTCCCATTCCTAAGCAAAAATGGGAAAGTATATCCATGGAATTCATCTATAGGTTACCCAAAGGTAAAAGGAAAATACTAAATTTATTTCATAGTAGATAGATTGACTAACTATGCACATTTCTTTGTTATCTCTACTAATTTCAAAGCACTTCAAGTTGTTGATTTATTTTTCAAAGAAGTATTCAAATTATATGGGTTACCCAAGAACATTATCAGTGATAGATATATTAGATTTATTAGTGAATTTTTATAAGAGTTATTCCATTTGATAGGCACCAAGCTTACTCCAAGAACTAGTTACCATCCATAAATAGATGGATAAATAGAAATTGTGAATAAGTGGGTGGAAGGATACTTGAGGAATTATGTCTTAAGTCAACAAAAAGATTGGATCAAGTGGCTTCACCTAAGAGAATATTGTTACAACACAACTTATCACATGTCTATTGGTATGTCTCCAATCAAATCATTGTATGGTTATGATGCATTAACCTTTGTTGATCTGATACTTTTAGATAGAAGAGTACCTGTAGCCAATGACTTGGTCAATCAAAGTAAGGACATTTTGAGATCTCTAAAGGAAAAATTATAGAAATCACAAAACCAATAGAATATATATGAAAATAAAAAGAGAAGAGAAATGATATTTGAAGTGGGTGATATGGTGTACTTAAGATTGTGGCCATATACGCAGTCTTCTATCAAATTAAGTGGGAAGGAAAAATTGAAGCCCAAATTCTATGGACCATACCAAATCATTAGAAAGATAGGTGAAGTATCTTATGAATTGAAACTCCCTAAAAATTTTAGAATTCATAATGTATTCCATGTTTCTTATTTGAAGAAAGTGGTGGATATGCATATAGTTCCTTCCATTAATTTACCCCCACTAGATGATGAAGGGAAATTAATTTTGGTTCTAGAAGTTGTGCTTGATATTAGGGTGAGGAAGATAAGAAATAGAAGCCTAAAAAAATACCTCATCTGATGGAAAAACCTTCTAGTTGAATATGCCACATGGGAAGGTCCATAAATTTTGGAACATCTAGATTTGCATGGCTTGGGTACAATCAATTTTGGGAAGGGGGACTTGTAGTGTCCCATTTCTGATAAAATCCTAAAGGCAAATAATTAGCTCATTTCTTATGTTTACAGTGAGCTAATGTGGATAGTTAGAAAATATTTATTTAATATTTTATGGTCCACTATAATTCATGTTTTGAAAATTGGCTATTAAATATTTTTATTTTATTGCACAAGTGGGGTGTGGTTTTCTACGTGGAGTTAATGTTGAGTTTCAAAGGAAACTTTCCAAATGGAGCTTGGCTTTCTTGGTGGAGTTAATGAGGAGTGTCTATGGAAACTTTCCAAATGGGACATTGACTTCTAGGAAAGGATATGGATGGGAGTTTTAGGGAAACTTTTTATTTCATAAGTGGGTCAATTTCGGGAAAGTTGGAAGTAGAGACAAAGAAGGAAAAAGTAGGATCCAAAAAAGATTTTGGAAAGTGTCTAAAATATGTAAATGGGTTTCTTTTATAACTAGTGTCATCTTCCCCAAATCAAGTATTTTGGTGCCCATCTTGAGCCCTCTTGTGTATTAATATGCTATGGTTTCATTTTGGAAGGATCTTTTGCCATTACAACCAATTTCTATAGATTTTTGCACTTGTGCTTTAACAATAGGATTTGAGGATGAAACCCCTTTGATTTCTTGAGGGAAATATCATTCATATATTGTATCTACATGTCAAAGCTTCATTCAGATATCATATTTTGTTTGGTTTGTTTTAATTTATAGTAGTTTCTTAATTATATGTTTTTAATTTTATAGTTAGATATTTTGTGAGATTTTAGATCTAGTTTTAGAGTGTGGCACCATATGTGCTAGAGTGTGAGTTTGTTTTATTAATTTCATGTGTGTTTATTTGATAACATATCTATGTAATATTCATAAAAATTAGATAAAGTATTATTACCTTCCATGCATGTTTAATTTGAGAGGTTTATGGATCTAATAGTGAAAGATCTATATTATGTACCTTGCTAGTTTATTATAAAAAGGTGTGCATGTGCCATGCATGTTGTCCATGAAAGAAATAATTTAGATTTTTATTATTTTAAAATAAAAGTTTAATTAGGTTTATTACACATACTTGGAAATTAATTCACACGATTATACTCTTCAATTCTTAAAACCTTCCCATTGTTGAAAGGATCACATCTGTTATCTCTTGTGATTATTACTTATCTCTTAGTCCAATCACTTTTATTATGATGAACATGCCTTATATGCTAATCAAAATTCTATAAACATGTTTATTTTTATTTTCTAAAATTTTTGGACCTGCACATTTTTCTAGCTTCCTAAACACTTGTGTCTCACCTAATCACCTACATCAACTGAAATGTCTATGCCAAAATAAGTGTTCAATGACATAAAGTCATCAGATTTACAATTTTAACATGACCATATGGTCATCCTAAGTTATTTAATGTGATATTTTCCCCAAAACTATTGGTATATATTCATGATCAATCCTCATTCATTACTCACCTAGGTAAGACCTTGTAAATTCATGCCTCTCACATACAAAGAAATAAAATAACTATCAATTGATCATTAAAGTGATAAAATATTCCTTATTCATTCCTATTTCCATAGTAGTCATAGAATTATATCTATAGGTCTAAAGTACTAAAGAATCAACCCATGAGCCATATTTTTCAAGTTATAATCTAGGTCACTCTTTTTACTTGCTTATCACACATTGTATCCTTATGCATAGACAAGCCAACATGTATGACATTAATACATAGATTTGAGGCCCTATTTGGATTATTAGATATGTAGGTAGTTCCCATTGATATAGGGGTACTTGGGGTAGCTTAAAACCATGTGCCCACTAACCCATTATTCTCAATCACTCCAAAGATGAATAAGTAGGGTTTTGATCATTTTATAAAGAGTGACAACCGATGTGAAAGATTTGAATACAATAGGGTAAACACAATATAAAACCTAAAAGGTCCTAAGTGGTCACATCTAGATCTAGTCAATATTCCATACCTAACACCTACATCTAGGTTAGACAATAGCATCGATGTAACTGTCTAGATCTGACACAAGCATCTAAGGCAAAGAGTGCAAATTTATTGAATTTGATGGTTGATCCAGAACCTAGATCCATTATAATTTCAGCCTATTCCATATAAAATCTATATGTGCATAGTGAACTGGCTAAGTACTCTTGTTTTCCATTTATTACAATATCAATCAATAACTATACTTATTATTTTTAGTATATCTTAGCATTTAAATTCAAAATATTGTTTATTTGAGTTTGCATATTAATTGGCCTGCTATAGATCTATTTATCACCCTTATGCTTATTATTTTCCATATTTTGAACCCTATAGTATATTTAACCATCTCAATTTAGGGTTAAACATTCGGTAAACTCGGTGTGAATTGAACAAACAACCTTTGCATTTAGGTTGTTCCATGCAACTCCTAGTGTGATCAAATTTTTAACCTTAAATTGAGATGGGTCAATATAGTATAGGGTTAATAATATATAAATGAATAATTATAAGGGTGATAAACATATCTATTACTAGCCAATTTATTATAAACTTAGATAAATAGTATACTAAATTTAAATGATGATATATGCTAAAAATAGTAAGTATGACTATCAATTGATATTGTAACAAATAGAAAATAAGAGTATTTATCTATTTTACTATGTATGTGTAGATCTTAGTTGAAATAGGTTTTAAGTAGACTGGATATGGATTCTAGATCAATCATCAGATTATGGAAAATTTCACTCTAGGGATTTGGATAGTTATGTCAACGTTGGTGTCTAACCTGAATGAAGGTGTCCAGTAAGGAAAATTGACTAGATCTAGATGTAATCACTTGAAACATTCTAGGTTTCTTGTTACTTTTACCCTATTGTATTCAATTCTCATGCACATGTTTTTTCTCCTTGTCATATAATCAAAACCCTATTTCTTTATCTTTGGAGTGACTATAGGAAAAATGGGTTAGTGATAACATAGTTTCAAGCTATCCTAATGACCCCTCTATCAATGGGCATTACCTACATAGACAATACTCTAAAGAGGGCCTTAAAATTATGTAGCTCTCCCCTACATGTTATATTTTATGTTCATAAGAATGAAATGTGTGATAAGTAAGTACATAGAGTGACCTAGCTTGTAACTTGGAAAATATGGCTCATAAGATGCACCTTTAGTAATTCAGACCTACGATAATATTGATCTTATGCATGATATGGAAATAACAATGATAAGGTATATTTTATCACATGAATTATTTATTGAATATTTTTGATAGGTTACCTTATGAATTATTAGATCTTAACTAGATGAGGAATCAATGATTATTGATCATGCACATATACCAATCCTTTCAAGAAATATATTGCATTAAATCACTTAGGATGACCATAAGGACAGGTTATAATTGTAAATTTGATGAATTTAAGGCACTAGACACTTGGTTTATCATAGGACACTGTGTTTATGTAGGCATCTGACTAAGATGTAAGTGTTTGGGAAGTTATAAAATAGGTATAGGTCCAGAACTTATATAGAATGATAAAGAGCATGTTTATAAGATTTTTAGTAGGATATAAGGCTTGGTCATTAGAACAAAAATGGTCAAACTAAGAGATAATCACTAGTCACAAGAGATAGTGGATGTGAGCCTTTCAAAATTAATAAAGTCTTAGGACCTAAGGGATACAACCAAGAGAAGTACATGCCAAATATACAAGATCAAGGTGATATATAATTTAGATTTAGCATATGTATTTCCCCCCTTTAATATAGTAATGCAATTTTCTAGTTTAAAGGAAAATAAATGCATACCTAGGTGTGTATAACACACCTTGTATTTATGTGATTCCAACTTTAGTGTTTTTTTGGTGATAGACCTGAAACCAAGAGCATATTACCATATATAATTAGTTCATATAATCTATAATTGAAATAATTTGAAGTTCTTGAAAGTAAATAGAAAAATGTTAGGAGTACACTTATGTATCGATGTAACCACCTTGCCATTTGACAATTTAATTTGAAAATATGTTTCATTATTAAGATTTTAAATTGAGATTAGGACAATGCACATGCACGCACACACACACACACATAGAGGACAACTTGCCCCTAAATTTAGAGAAAAGGTGAGTTTTCACCTGATATTTGAGTTTAACTCAATCATGCAACCCAATAATATATATAACTTGGTGAGCATGAGTGATCTAAGTCAACTCACACTTTAAATCTAGTGGCGGTAGATGATTTGGTGACTCCATCCTATAAACTTGGTGAGATTGAGTGATTTGATCACCTCAACCTTGACAAAAAATGAACCAACTATTGTAGTAGAGTGGCTCAATAACAATCTATAAAAGTCCATCTTGGTGTATACTAAATTCCATAGACGTATTTGAAATCAAAAATTGATTTTTATTTTTTAATTTGAAGTACCTTTTGCATGGCATATTCACTCAAATATGTCTCAAGATAAAATATGGGTATAACAATGGTACCAATATATAGAATATTGCCACAAATATGTATCTTAATCATGTGATTAAGCAATTTGGATGATTCAAAAAAAATTAAGTGTAGAAGACATGTTCTCATGAAATGCCCCCATTGAAATATGAAATTGATTACTGTTATAAGTGTGGATAACATGTTTCCATAACATGCCCCCACTAAAATTTAAAACTATGATGATGTGAAATCCATGCCTCTATGACATACCCCCACTGATATGCTCCCATTTTGAGGTGAGAGGAAGTATAAATTTGGATTTACCTTATCTCAAAAGGATAACATAATTGTATAATTTGTATATGGATCATGTAACATATAAGAGTAGCATGTCTAGGTAGATATAAGAATGAGGTACATAGAATGTGATTGCATCAAATCCTATGATACATGATGTTAATCTTGGACAAGTCTAGATATTAAAAATTCAACCTTATAATTGAACATGCAAACATTTAGTGAACCTAACCTCTGTGTCTTTCCATGAAACCCCTAGTGTGATCTAGGGTTGTTATGAATTTTTTACTTTCTCAAATTTTATAATTTATTTCAAAAAGAATTGTTTTCATTAAAATAATGTTTAATATGGATAAAAATAACATCTTCCTCATACTAACCCTAAGGATGGTGATATTTTACCTCCATCTAACCAGGTCCATGCTATCACTCCTTCAATGGGTAAGGTAGATGGTATATGTCTACATGTTTAACTATATTTACCTAGAGTTTGTGCTTGTGAATTCCTAAAAGATCAAATCACCACCATGAATAAGTTAATGAAATATTTAAAACATCAAAACCAATATGTTAATTTGGAATTGATATCATTGAAAAATTAGATTACATATGACAAAGTCTAAAATATGATAGTCTTAATTATGTGTTTGCATCTTCATCTAGTAATGTGTTGCCTAATAAAAATCCATATCAAGATTGGAATCTAAAATCAAATTCACTTACTACCAATGATTCCAAACATATGAAAAAGGATAACAAGAGACCAAGTTAAATACTAAGAGAAATGCTTCAAAACAAAATGATCAAATTACCTCATGTACATCCTATACACAAATCTAAATACTGCTCTACATATCATAGAATGCATGGGCATCATATAGATTTTTGTTTTAGATTAAAAAATAAAATATAAAGTCAAAAAGGTAGTGATGATCCTATCATTGATACATTAATCAAGAAATCCACTAACACTATGTGTACCTATCCTAAAACACAAGTGAAAAAAGAGAAAATATGGATACCAGAGAATAATTCATAAGTAAAAATAATTAAAAATGCAAAACCTATAACAAGAAAAGATTCAAAAGGCCAAGATAGAGTAAGATATGTTAAAAAAATATCAAGAAATCAAAGCAAAAAATAAATATTTTCCTAGTGTGCAAGCAAATATATATGAATCTTCTCTAGTCCATAATGAGATACAAGTTCCTAAAACTAATGAACATACTAAAAAAAACTTTCAAGAAGGAAATGCCAATCTATGGTGCAGTTTGTTTTTTCTACACAAATGTATAAAACATTATATCACAAGTTCAAGAACAACCTAAGATGTTACATTTTTATATAAGAATGAATACGTTGATGATTATGACCCTAATGACACTATAGATTGGTATGATCTTGATGATAATAATTACACAACATATGATTATGATACATATCATACAAAGCCTTCATAGAAGTATCTCATTGATGAGTACATTGGCTCCTAGTATCACTTTTATTTATACATGTATTATTTGATTATCCTTCAAAATACTCCAAAACTTCAAATATTCAAGATAATACGAAAAATATCAAAAATATTTTCATCATTTACATTTTCTATTCACTCCTTAGTGTCTATATTGTTAGTTCCATGTTGGTGGATAATATATAAACTATTTCTATATATACATATTTCACACATATTTTGAGTCTGATACAAGTATACCCAAACACATGATCTATGCACTTTTAGATATTGGGACTTCCCTCTACTCATGGCATATGTACATTAGGGGAATCTTCTTCTTTGAACATGCTACACCTAAGTTATATCATTCTATGATCATTTTCCATTTTAATGTTTAAGCTTATATAATTACACATGCCTTTATCCATGCTTATGTGTTTTAGAGTGTACTTGATATGCTATGTACTTAATTTTTTTCTAGCATGTGCATCTAGGGACTAGTATGATATGTTTATGCTAGTTGATTATGTTCCATAATTTTCATTTGTGCACTTTTTTGAGTGCATGTTGACCAAATTTTGAGCTCAAGTAAAAATTTGTCACCCCCTCTAGATTGAAACTTTGTAAGGTTATCAAATGTTTTTCATGGTCTCAAGTGGTCTTAGATAGTTATTTGCGGTCTTGTCTAGCATTGTCTAAGTTATGGTCTTAAGTTCACTTGTCTAGTCCTATGGTCAACCATAAGGTCTTGAAATGGTTAAACATGGTCAAAGGTTTAGTTTGGTCTATATTCATTATAAAAGGTCATTTTAGGTGTATTTAATGTCATATTTTCATGAACTAACCTTTATTTGACTCTTATATGCAAAAAATGCCACTCTTCCACCTTTTGGCCAACTTAGAAGAGTTAGGCATACCACTT
Source organism: Torreya grandis (assembly GCA_037957365.1). Classification (NCBI taxonomy): domain Eukaryota; kingdom Viridiplantae; phylum Streptophyta; class Pinopsida; order Cupressales; family Taxaceae; genus Torreya; species Torreya grandis. The sequence goes on from JARHVA010002174.1 coordinate 2,689,448, forward strand.
AAATAAGAAAACATTTAAAGAATATTTAAAATGTCATTAGTGTTAGAAAAAGGTTATATAAGGTTCAAGAATAGTCAAAGTCTAACAAGATTTATATTTAAACACCTAATCTTGGGAAAAGGACACTTTACATAACTTGTAGGACCTTGTAACATTAATTTTTAGTTGAAAATGGTTTGGAAGTGTCCTTTGGCCTCCCTCGGGTCATTTGAAATCTCTAGCCCAAGTTTCAAGTTAAAGTGACACTCCATACACCTTTTCTCCTCCATCATTACCTTCATAAGCTCATGAAGGCAAATTTGAACTGAATGTTATGACCAAGAGAGAGAGACTTAGGAGCTAAAGATTTAGAGCTTGTTAAGGGTCATAGTAATATTTAAATAAATGGCATTGGTTTATAGATTGATGGTTTATTATTTTTGAACAATTTTTAAGAGTGATAGTAGGTCACCATGGCCTATTCATCTAAGAGGGGTTTGTTCTTGCACGTGTTTCTTCACTTAAAAAATTGATGGAGAGAAATGGTTTTGATGGTTATTTTAAGAGATCATGAATCTCCATTTCATAGTGGTTTTATTAGATAACTCATCTCCTTGAACTACCTTCACTTGGAAGAAGAATGTCTTGTTGTAAAAGTTATTCTAGTGGATTCTGCTACAAGTTCTTGTTTCCTTTTCTTGGTGGTCATTATCAAAGGTTTATAGTGATTTTTCACTCATGGAAGCTCACTCAAATTCATGGAATTGATTTTTCTTTTCTGAGATGTGTCTTTTGTCTATCTTCTTCAAGTATATGCTCTTTGAGACATTGTCAAGGTTTGAACAATCTATTGGAGGTTTGACTATCAATTTGGTTTAAGTAATAGTATTAAATAATAGCATGAGATCCTGAATATAATATTGCACCATTAAAAGTATGAAAATATCAATATAAGATCCCATATGCACACTCTCCAATAAGATTCACATTTATTTCCTCCATATACATGTTTTACAAACCATGGAGTGTTTGGAAGAAGATCGGATCCATTAGGGGAAACAAATACATCTCCTCATACCTTTGTATAGCCCTAACTACTTCACTACCATCACTAAGCTGCTCAAGTTGATTGAATACTCTAATTATCTACTCATAGGGCTTATATATAAGATGATTGTATGTAGTCCATACAAGATTGTAAGAGGAGTTAGGGGTTAATTTATGCATTATTAGAACCTATGTGAGCTTTGAAGGAGTAAAAAGAAAGGTATATAGTGGTTTGACAAGTTTGATGATTTTAAGAACTCAAAAGAGTGTCTCTCTGTAGACCTAAATATTCCAAAGTGACTTGCATGCCCAAGCCTATAGGTCCACATTTTGGACCAAAAATCAATGACCCAATCAACATTAAAATAAGCTAAATCATGGAAAATTGATTATGATACAAGATGAAACTGATGTGAAACAAGATGAAAACGAATAAGTGTGTTAGAGTGTCAAATATGGCCAAGAAAATAAATGCACAGTCAAATAAGCACCTACAGTATCCTATATGGAAATGAGCAAGTGAAAATATAGGTTGAAAGTATCATGAGATAGAAGACAGACCCTATAAACTTTGGAATGAAATCCATTTGGTTTGGAGATCTACAAATATCAATGGAAAGTGAAGGACTGAGTTCAAGGTCTTGAAACTCCTATGCCTAGCCCTAATGAGAACCTACAACCATGCCTTGTAAGGTATGAGCTAAAAGTCCATATTTAGAGAGAAATAAAAGGTGTTTGAAAGGTTATTGAACCCACTTTAGATATTTAACCAAGTTCAAAGACAATGATAAGATCAGTGGTGTGAGGGTGAGGTTGATAATTACCTATAGATAGTCAACCATCCTAAGTGAGTACTTATAGGTGGCTAACCAAATAGTTTGACCTAATGAACATAAATAAAGAATACTAAGGTGTTAGGATATGATTGAAACTCAAATGGAAGACCTCAAATGTGTTCATGAACATTGAGAAATTTAGTGTAGTAGAGTGAGGTCCAAACACATAAAATGCAGTCTTAATACCCTCATGAGTGTGAATTAAGAATTTGACATAGAGGGGAGGTTAGTCTTATGTTAGTCTCATAAAACAAATGAATTAAACACACTAAAATCCTAACACCTCTAGCCTAGACATCAGGGAGAGCTCAGGTAACAAAACTAAATGAAAGCACAATAAAAACATAAAATAAACAAATCTTTTACCTTCCTTGGATCTCCAAATGGCATGTTGAATGGCTTGCTCAGCTTGTGCATCAAGAAGTATTTGACAATGGAGGTTGATTGGATCCTTCTCTCCTTGGCACCTTGGATTTTATGTTGCTTAGCTTAAGATTTGGGCATGGTAACATTACTTGTATGAATCTTATAGAGCAAATCCTTCATAATAACTCTACAGTATCCAAGCATAGAAATGAAGAGGTATGACCTTTGATTTATAGCCTTAGGAATTAACTCCACCCAAGGTGAGTTAAATTTAATTTTAGGCTTGGAATGGGTTCAAACTAAACCTATGTAAGTTAAAACCAACTTTAGTTGAGTTAATAGTTTTCAAGTAATTATGATTTTCAATTACTAGTCATGGCTCTCAAATTAGATATTTTATGATATTTTCAAAGAGCTTGACAACTCATAAAGGCAATGATGAAAGGCTAGGATATTTTAAATTTTAGAATTTACATTTGTAGATATTCATTAATTGTAAATAGATAATTCAACTAGGAATTTAATCTTGTTTAATTTGTTAATTGATTATGATTATCCTCTTATCTATTTTAAGATTTATTTAAGCATGCAAGTTCCCCACTTAATAGGTCCATAGGCCAAATTGATAGTTGTGATGTTGTAAGGTGATTAGGGATGAATTCATGAGAGATTATTATTACATATGATACGATACCCCAAATAGGAATGCCTCAATGTGATTTTGAGCTTTGATGAATGATATACAAGTAAATTTGGGATGTTTAATGATTCATAGGTTTAATTTGCAATGGTTGGAAGGAATTGCTATGAAATTTGATAGGAATCTAGTTGTGGCTAGTTTTAGGTGTCTACAATTTGACCCTATTTGGGAAGGCATTGCAAGCTATTGGCACAACAACATCTTCTCAAAAAATTAAATAGGCTATTAAGAATGAAAGAGGATAATGATTGAAGAAGAAGCTCCAAATAATGTTTGGGAAGCCTATAACGATGCCCCCTTGAGGGAGTGGCTAACACATACAATTGATGGATGATCCCTCAAAAAGAATCAATAAAAATAAGGAGATTAACCCATGGGTGAGATTAATCTAATCAAGATAATGATTTTAGACATTGATTTAAAAAAGTATTGATTTACCCAAAGGTGGTTATAATTAGTAACAAACGTTGAGACACTAATTTTCCTGAATGTGGTTATAATCAGTGGCATAAACATATGCCCCAGTAGGGCAGATGAGTCAAAATAATAATTTGCCCATAAGAAATTATAATCATTAAAATTATTGATATTGAATAATGATTTCTTTATTATGCCCTAGTAAGGTAGATTAGTAAGAATAACTCAAGGATATAACATATCATATAGATTAAAGATGAGTGGTCACAAATGTAGATGCAATGGTCGAATGACTAAAGAAGACACAACCAACCAAGCATACAAGGATGTTAAAAGTGATTAAAGAGACGAATGGAAGAATAAATGTGGTTGAGTTGACTCGAGATATGTCATATATCCAAGCACTACTTGCATAGTCTAAATAGACCTCAAGCCAATGTAGTTCACCTAAAAGTGGGAGAAAATGAAATGAGGAATAGAATAGAAGAATTGATCAATGTGAATGATTCAGTTATACCTACCAATGTAGAGATACTCATCCTTATTATCAAAAATAAAATTAGAATGGTCAATGGGTTGAGTTGATTAAGGAGGGTGGGAAGATTTGCCAAGGTTACCAAGGAGAAGTTTCTATGATTCTATTGCTTGTATGATTTAATGATCTAATTTTTGTTATAGCACATGATGGTATGCACCATGATATAAAACACCATGATAACTTGGCTGAAATATGCATAAGGACTGAATTTTGATCCAATAAATAATTGAAAATAATGCACCAATAATAAAAACCACAATGACAATGTTGACGTATGAATATGGATAGACTCAAGAATAAGGTACAAAAAATCACCTAATGAACACATATATACTGAGTCAAGGCACAAAAACAAAATCAAATAAATAGGCAAACAAACACACAAATAAATAAGCAAACAAACACACACAAAATTGAAATAAAAGGTAACAAAAAGCATCATGTCATCAACCAAGTCAAAACTTATGCGTGACAACTCAATGGAAGGATAAACATGTGGTGCCCCCAAGAAAGGATACATGCAAAGGGAAGGTCACACCCCTAATGGTAGAGGAATGAACTGGAACTAGCAATGGATTTTCCCTAGCAAGGTAGATTGAGGATGACTGACTAGGTTTAAACAAGACACATGTTTTTGGATTTTGGAGGCTTAATATCTCTCTAGAAGATGGTAAGCAGATTTTTAAATTTTTAGCATTTTGAAAATTTTCAAATGTTTTTGGAATTTTAAGGGTATCTTAACTCATTAGAGATTGACAAGATACCACTCACAAAATGGAGAGAGCATTGGTTTAGATTTCTCATAAAATAGTGAGAGCATATGGAAAAAGGGGGACTAAGCTAACCATAACATGAATCGAGCACCACCTAAATAGTCCCATTAAGACCTTAAGTCACAATAATTGTACCAACACAAAAGGTGGTGATATTGAACCAGGTAAAAACAAGCTCTCAAATTTAGGTGAATGGTAAGGAAAATGATAATAGTAATGACAAAGTGATGTAGCAATGCATGGTAAAATATGGTTTTCTTGATCTTCCCATAAGTAATTATAATTAGGAAATAATGGCATAGGTTAGTGACTCTAATTTGCCTATAGGTGGTTATAATTAGTAACACATGGTGGAATACTAATTTTCCCAAAGGTGGTTATAATCAATAACACCAATCAAGTGGAGATAAAAGATGTAATTGCCATATCCACTATCATACTAATTTCATATACTGCTATTTGAACACATAATTATGAAACTACTAAAACTATATCATAATCCCCTCACGAAAGGTGTCTAAAGAACCAATGAAACCAAGGTCAAAATGGGTTAGGTAGGGTGGATAAAAATAATATTTGGTCAATAATGGAAGGTATGGTAGGATGGTTTATGATATGGCTTTATTCAAGGATGGTGATGTTATGATAATTAGATATAATGGTAACAAGGTTTCCCCTAAGTGAAAAGGTAAGGTGAATGGAAAGGTATGAATTAACAAGAGTGATTAGCAAATGGAAATGATAAGGTCAATGGCAAGGTAAATAGTTACGATAAAGATATGGTTATGTTGTTCCTACTAATGTGGAGATTCATGTCTTGATCAGCATATGATACAACCTGAATAGTCAATCATTGTTAATTTCTATCCCACACCTCTTCTGAATAGTTGCTCTATCAAGAACCTGCTACATATTTGGAGTCTAATAATATTTTTGTGATCTTCGTTGGTCATTGATTATATTTCCTTCAAATGTTGAGACAAAATATCTTTGTATCCTCTACAAAGGAAAGTGCAGCCAGGGATGGTAAATATGGATAAATATTGGCTGATAGGTCTGATTTGGCAATGTAAATGTGGATGATAATGGAATGTATAATAGTTAGAAAACAAATTAAGATCAAAATGTTTAGGCACACATAATGTTGTTGATTCTAGATTTGAAATAGCTTTAGTTGTGGTGGGGTCAAAGACTTATGAATATTCTCTCAATAAGACCACCAAATTTTTTTATTTTTTAGGCCTAAGAGTAGCTACCATCTGATTATGTTGTAGGTTGGAATCTATAGTGATGTCATCTTTGATAATGTCTTTGTCAAGCAGTGAAGAATTTTTGTGCTCAGCTATTGGTGCCTCAATGAGATTTTCACTAATAAAGTTGTTTTGATTGTCCCAGAGTGCCTCTAAAAAGGTTTCACTAAGGAACATTGACTTTTGACTTGGATTGTCTTATAGCACCTCAAACAAGGTTTTACTAGAAGATGTTGATTTTTCACTTTGATTGCCCCCTAACACCTTTGAAAAGGTTTCACTTGGAGATTTTTATTCTTATGCATGAATGTGGTCTTGGAACCCCTAATATTATTCAACTAATATGTCATTATGGATGAATTTCAACAAGGTGTAATTTTTGTGGTCCCAATCGACACTTGTGAGAGGTGAAATGTCAATATAATGGTTTTTAATTGGTGTTAATAGCATGTGGAATGGTAATGGAATGGAAAGAGGTAGAAAAATCCTTGTAGAATATATTAGGAGAACTTGTGTCAAAGTTAAATTAATCATCCTCAAAAAGCATGGAATGATCAAAAATGTATTCAAATTGATCTACAAGGTATGTGTAACCAATATCATAACAATTATGAACATATTCTAATTTTGAAGCTGATTCTAACTCAAGGGACTCTAAATTTGATGTTGACACTAATGTTTATTCTACTTTTGATGCTAAATATGATATTGGTTCAATAGTAGAACATAACTTCAGTGTTTATTCTTCAGCTAACGTGGATGTTGCTACAATGATGTTTTGTTGAATGATTTGTATTAGACAAGTAACAACTTGTAAGGCATAATGGGATCCATAGAGATTAGTTTGTCAAAGTGAGACTCCTTAATGATGGGGAAAATGTCAAGAGAAAACTCCATAAATATTGGCTTATCTAAGGGAGGCTCTTTAAAAATAGGAGAATGGTGGAGATAATGATTTTCCTAAAGGCAGTTATAATCATTAAGAAGCCACTCAGTAAAGACTAGCTTGTCAGAATGAGACTCCTTGACAATAGGGATGGTATCAAAAGGTGATTCATCATAGGTTGACTCATCATAAATAGGTGTTTCAACAAAAAAATCATAGATTGGTTGGTTCTCTTGGCCTTGGTTTATAATTAGTTGTAAAATACCAGTTTTGAACATATCTTAGTCTTTGAATGATTGGCTCAATTGGAGAGGTAATGATTGGATTATTTTTGGCTCAATGATTAGGATTGGTTTTCTAAAGTGGGGGAAGGTAGGAAATGGATGAAGAGTGGATGGTGGTTGGGTAATGATCTCTTTGTAAATAGGCTCATCTAAGATGAGATTAACAAAGATTGGTTGTTAGTCTAGGATGTTAATTGTGACTCATTGAGTTATGATTGCACAGCTTTATTGGGATAATGAGCTACCATACTTGGAAGGGTTTGGAATGGTAATGGTAGGGAATTTCAAATTTTCTTTTCTATCATTATCTAAATTATGAGGTCCTATAATGGTAATGGTAGGGCATTTTGAATATTGGTTGCTCTCAGGAGCCAAAGGATGAGGTCCTGGTATAGTAATGATGGGGCATTACAAAGCTTGGTTATTGTCATGAGCCAAAGGATGAGGTCTTGTAATGGTTATTTTAGGGTATTGTGAAGCTTGATTACTATCATGAACCAAAGGATAAGGTCATGGAATGGTAATCCTTAGACGTTATGGAGCTTGGTTACTCACATAATTTGAAGGAGGGATAATGGTTATGTTAATCAACCCAAATAAGGTATCATCAAATACTATTCTTGGCCTTGAGTATAGTAAGGGGGATAAGGATCCATCTCACAAACTACATCATCACCATAAGGAGCTTGAATAAATTCATCTTGTGTGACCACATTATCATAACTTATATTGTACATGGATCAACTATGAGTGTAACAAGACATATCCAAATCAATGATGAATATTTCACAAAAAATCCTAGATTTCTCCAAACTCTAAAAAATAAGGTCCAAAAGAAAAATGGTTTGAACTTAGTCTAACTTGGTCTAAGGAATGGAGTTGTATCTCCAAAGAGGTCTATGCTAAAACTTGCTCTAAAATAGTATAACATCAAATGCATTACACAAAAAGGTCAAGTGGATGAATAAAAACCAAAATGCCAAACTCTAGCTATAAAGTGTTTCAAACAAGTCTAATCTAAAGAAAATAAAAGCTGATAAGTCTTTCAGAAAAGGCACAAAAGCTAGGCTCAAAATAAGCATGTGATAGGTCTTTTGTAAAAAGCATAAAAGCTAGACTTTAAACAAAACAAGGTAATAAATTTAATCTAAACTTTTTTAAACACTTTGGCATAAACTAGGCATTCAGATTTAAACATGAAGTTGGTCTGTTGGAAAAAGAAAATGAATAAACTAGGCACATGAAAGATATACTACCTTCCCCAAATATAGGCACGAACAATAGTTTTCAAATTGAATAAAGAATAGACCTAAGTTACACAACCCAAAAGTGAAACATCGATGTCTAGGCCAAAATTACACAAGGCATAAACAAAAATCAATCAATGTTTGAATTTAAACTTGTCAAGGCTAATTTCAAACTCAATTTATAAAACTAGGCTTTTCAAACAAACAACAAGCTAGAAAAAGATGAATGACATAATGACACTAGGTATAGATCTGAAAGGCACACATAGTTTGGTTTTGAATTTGGAATTTGGACTTAAGGTAAAAAGTCTTTGAAATGATTCAAGCAGTGTAATGATGTTATCATACTCTAAATATGTGATCAATAGTTTGTTTCAAGACTCTAAGGCACAAAAGTAAAAATGAATTGGGTAGCGTGATGGCACCCTTTTCAAGTAAGTGACACACACATAAATATTTGACAAAATATTAAGGCAAAGGTATGATGTCAAATGAACAATGTAACACCTTTTTAAATAAAGGAGTGATGTATAAATAAGACTCATTTTTTGATGTGGTATGATAAAAAAATAGTTTATACTCAAGACAATGCAAAAAAAGGATAAAACAACACAAACACCTAAGTGTAATGCCTTAAATCCTAAAACTAACAAGGTTGCATAATATTGTCAAATTCTGTCAATAGACTCACTCTTAAGAGGATTTTAATTATTAATCCAAAAAGTTGAAGTGAATGAAAATTAGGGTTTTTAGGCCTCCTCTTTTATCAAGAGTTTGTACTGCAGCATGAAACTATGGGCTACTCACTTTGCATCAATAATATGTTTGTGACAAGTGGGGTTGTTCTAAACTATCAACTTTTGCTTATTTCTAAATGGTCCCAAGTGTGGCTAACACTAGAGATGCAATCCAATCATTTGGATCCATGTAAATAAACTTATTATGAAAATGTCTTTTCCTTTTCACAACCACTACATTTGTCATTTGCTTAGTGCAGTAAAATGTCCAAGTTGATCATACATTTTGAGGACAACAATTGCTAATGAAGGTAGTTTAACTACTCAAACTACCATCTTAGTGATTCACTAGCTCAATCTATATACCCCACCATGGAGTGGGGTTGAAATTATGTTGAAAGATGGATTATTAGGTCAACACTTACCTAAAGAACCTATGAGGAGGTGATAAACTCTCACTCATAAGCCAAAGTGCATAAAAAATAAAGACAAGTGAAAAGACTATATGTAATTTTGGGATCACCCAAACCATACAAATTTGGGTAGGGCCTTAGTGAATTTATTTTCATGCTTTGGGACTAAATCAACCAAGGAAAAGAATGAGAATTTTCAGTAACCCAATTTCTCGAAAGGGGAAGGGGGAGAGCATACATGTGTTATTCGTCTTGCAAGGATAAAACAAACAACTCTTAGGAGTATGTAGCTAAATGTTAAAGTTCATTTTATTGCACCAAGACAAAATATGTTGTAAAATTTTGATCCCCTTGGCATTTTTTTGTTGAAAATTTTGAAAAAGTAAAAACAACTTATGCAAAAAGATTATGAAAACATCAAATTGAAATATGAAATGTGCAAGTTAGAAATGTTTTAAATGTCTCCTTATGGCCTTTGGTTCTTACAAAACACATTAGAGAGTCCTTGTGCTTAGAATCACTTCAAGGATGAACAAATGACTTGTCAAATATTACTCTTGGATTTTTAGATTTTTACACAATGCAAAACCATAGAAAATAGAGCAATACCATAACTCTCTTTGTAAAACTGTGCCTATCAACACAATATCACAACTTGTATGAAAATAGATAATTTTAAAGTAAAATCTATAGTCTAAGTGTAAAATTCTTAAAATAAAGGAAATATCGCTACTAAGATAATAATTATATTAAAACTTAACCCAAAATAATCATCCTAACCACTAGTGATTAAAATTTAATATCACTAATTTTTTGGTGATATCGCAACTCTTAAAGTTGTATTATATTAATATCATGATTGTCAGAGTCATGATATTGTAATATCACAGATTCCCCTATAAGCAGAAAATGGTTAACAAAAAACTATCATGGTTAGGCACAAAACTATAATAAATAATACAAAACCATGACTGTATAAATGGTGATATTATGGCAATATCATGATTCCAAAAAGCAAAACCATGACTACACAGAGCAACTTCATGACTTCCATAAAAATGTCTTTTGGCCTTCAATTTTCACCTATTTTAATCAGTCAACTTAAATTTTTACAAGAAAATTATTAGGAGATTGCTATAAAATGCCTTAGGAGCAACTTCGTGGGATGCAAGTCCCACTAGGCATGCCAACATGTGAACTAGGAATTTGACATGGAAGGGAGGTCAGGCTTGTGTTAGTCTCATAAAAAAAATGAAATGAACACACTAAAATCCTAACACCTCTAACCTAGACATGAGGGAGAGCTTAGGTAACAAAACTAAATGAAAGTATAATAAAAACATTTAATAAACAAGTCTTTTACCTTCCTTGAAGTTGTAAATGGTATGTTGAATGGATTGTTCAACTTGTGCATCAAGAAGTCTTTGACAATGGAGGTTGTTTGTCTCCTTATCTCCTTGGCACCTTGGCTTTGATGTTGCTTAGCTTAAGATTTGGGCATGGTAACATTACTTATATGAGTCTTATGGAGAAAATCCTGTATAATAACTCTACAATATCCAAGCTTATAAATGAAGAGGTGTGGCCTTGTATTTATAGGAATTAACTCTCACCCAAGGTGAGTTAAGGTTAATTTTAGGCTTGGAATGGGTTTGAACTAAACCTAGGTGAGTTAAAACTAACTCCAGTTGAGTTAATAGTTTTCAAGTAATTATGACTTTCAATTACTAGGCATGGCTCTCAAATTAGATATTTTAGGATATTTTCAAAGAGCTTGACAAATCATAAAGGCAATGATGAAAGGCTAGGATATTTTGAATTTTGGAATTTCCATTTTTAGATATTCATTAATTGTAAACGATTTATTTGACTAGGTATTTAATCTTGTTTAACTTGTTAATTGATTCTGATTATCTTTTTAGTTCTTTCAAGATTTATTTAAGTGTGCAAGTGCCCCACTTAATAGGTCCATAGGCATAATTGGTAGTTGTGATGCCGCAAAGTGATTAGAGATGAATCTATGAGAGGTTATTATTGCATACGATATGATACCCCAAATAGGGATGCATCAACATGATTATGAGATTTGATGAATTATGTGAAAGCAAATTTGGGATGTTTAGTGATCCTTAAGATTAATATGCAATGGTTAGTAAGAATCAGTCTAAATTTCAATTGGAGGCTAGTTATGACTAGTTTTAGGTGTTTATAATGGGCATCTATAGGGTATATGACATAGATTGTCCTCAGGCTTAAAAGAAGAAACATAGATGTTTAGAAGGGATTTGAGGTTTACCTCAGACAATAAAATATGCCATAGGGTCATGTTGAGATCAAATGAAGAAAAAAAAGGATTGACTAAGTTGATTTCACTCCTCTACACATAGTCAATCAACACTACAAGTCTGTATACTTAAGTAAAGGTTTTGCTTGGATTGTGGATAGGGTAAAGGATTGTGAGTGTTTTGTCAAATTTTTAGTGAAGTTGTCAAATGGGAAGGTTTAACTTAACATATTTGAATACTAATATTTAAATCTACAGTGGCATCTCATAATAAATACCTAGAAGGCCTAAATGGGCTTAAACATTTTCTTTGCATTAACAGACCTAAAAGCAACATTTTAGCACCTGATAGAGACTAATAGATTGATAGAGTTTGAGGGTTGAATTGGTGTTGGATACCTTCAAATATATAGTTTAAATAATTACATAGTCAAATATATAAAGTATTTCTAAGATACTCACAGTCAATCAAAACCCTGCAGTCACACATAGGCCTACAACCAATCACAAGAGAGTTTGGTGTTTTAAGGGATCTAAAAGCATGATCATATTTTGAAAATTAATACAAAGGGTTTTTGTGAGTTTAAAAATATGTTTATTATCCCTTTAAGTCCATACTAATAGTGGGCATATTCATTATTTTTTATCAGACTTGGCCGACTCCTTTGACAAGGGGTAGCCATGAGACTAAGAGATCTTTTTGGACTCAAAGCATGAAACAAGTTTCTAGACCTCATGAAAGGACCTTGAGGAAAAAAACAAAAATTAAAATGGTATTATTATACTCTTAGGTGACACCTAGCCTTAGTATTTAACTCAAACGCCCTTGAGGGCTAGTAAGAAGGAAATAGGTCTTAAACCCCAAGGCCCCTAACTAGTACACCATGAGCATATATAGGAGTGATGATCACTACCAAGGAATGTATAATAATTGAGAGATTTTTTTAATGTGTTTGAACATATTCTAATATTAATATGGAGTTTTAAACCCAAAACTCAAATTTGACCTCTCTTGAACTTAAGAAACACTAAGCATATCACCCAAGGAGCAACTTCAGATGCTCATACCATAGCTCACAATTTGAATGGGAGGCTGAGAAATTTGAGATAATTTATTAGGTCAATAAATATTTTTTTCCAAGTGGAAAGATTTCATTTTATGATATTTTCTTTATGAATAATCGTTAAGACCCAAAACAGGGCTTAAACCCCTCTAAAACTCTAATAGTGACCAGTCATTAAAAAAAGACCTCAAATGCATATCTAATGCAATATTTTGATCCTAAAAACTATTTTATGTTTTTTATAACTAAATAAAGGCTATCAAAATGTACGTTTATGATGACATCTCTTGTAAGGATTTCCACAAATGCCTTGTTTTTGCATGTTTTTAGTGTTTTGCATGTGTTCTAAGAAGGGGAGAGCTTCCCAATCATGGGTTGAGGTAATTTGGGATTTTTAATATATATTAAATTTAAAAAAAAATCACATAATATTATATAGGTGATAAAAATAGGCCCATTTTTCAAGGCACTCTCAAACAGGCTCAAAATGAGACTAGGTGGCAAGGCCATTTCTTGGTTTACATAATTCCACAGGGTCTCAATACCCCAAAATTGCAATGGAGGTTTTTTATGGAATAGGAAAAGTTAATAACATATTTTTTGGTGATTTAAAACATGTTTAATAATTTTGGATCCAAAAAATATTGTCCTAAGTAAAGAGGCCTAATTGAGGCCTAATTCAAGAGAGAGAAAGGCAAAAAAGATGGACTTCCACTCAGAGTCTCAAGATGAAATTTGACATGGAGATATAAAAAAATAATGGGTCATATAATATTCCATAATTTTATTATTATCATCCTTACAAATCTAGACACAAGGAGGCTTATAGGTTTTTAGGGTTATAAGGAAACTAGGCATAGTGAAGGCTTAAAGAGCAAAATGAGTTTTTGGAAATTGTTTCAGGAACCAAAATAGTTTTTTTAAGACTTGATAACATATTTTAAGACAATTAATTTATTTTTTATTATTTTAATAATATGCACTTGAGTTTTGGGCCACTTGGACCAAACTAGGTGTGGGAAATGAAGAGGTTGAAGACACCTATGCACATGAATGATGGAATGACAAGTCAAAGGGATTTATTAAGGAATTTTATATGTTAAATTAGAAATATGAGATCATTTAAATTTTAATTAATTGTTTTAAATTCCATTTGTCACTCCTTTCATGCAAAGAAGGGTAGTTTTCAAGGAACTAGTCAAGGTATTAAGCCAATTTGTAACTCCTACACCACATGGAGAGTTAGAGCATCTTTAGGAGTAAGGCACATGGCCTTGGAGGTCTATTTTTAATGTCTCATAAATCCCTCTCTTATTTTAACTCTTTAATACACTTTTAAACTTTATTATACTATGTCCCTCTCTCTCTCTCTCTTCACACTTCTCTATATATGCAGCCACTTTTGGCTAAGTTTGTAGAATCCATACTTGGTATGGTGAATCTATGTTGGTTTGAATAATATATTTTCCTTTTCATAAATATTTAAATATGGTTTTTAATTAATAAATTATTGTCTAAGAGTGTGAATTATTGCATAGATGAATGACAAATGATAACCATCTATCCTTATGTTCACCTTACTCTTTCATGTTTTGTGAAATTAGTTTACTCTCTAATAAGTCACATGAAGTGTAGTTAGTTTATTTGTCTATCTCTAATTGTAAATGAAAACATTAGTGTCTAAAATTGTACCTCTTATTCATACAGCTAGAATAAGTGCATTGCATATCACCTTCATGTTTGAAATACTTATGTTAGAGAAATCTAGGATGTTGAAGTCAGTTTTGTGAATCATCTTTCATAGTGCAAGTGCATGGTAGTCTAGTGGAGATTAACTTGATACATCAACTCATTAGGATATGTTTATTTCATGTTATCTCTATCTATTTTCATCTCAACAAGCTCGTATAATAGGTGATGATCTCAAATGAACATATTAAGGGAGCTAGCCCTTCAATCTAGAGGTTTATCCCTACTATAGACAAGCCTTAGGTTTAGGTATAATCCTATGTTCCACTCAATTTTGATAAGGTTTGTCCTGCTTATTTTAGAATTTGAATATCCTCTAGTGTTTGTGGTACCCATATCTTTGTTCACTTATTTTTACATTTGAATATGTCACTACTTATTGTATGGACATTTGAATATGTCATTGCTTGTCTTGTGGACATTTGACTAGGTCATGTCCCTTCAATTATGTAACATTTAAACATGACCCTTATTTGAGGTCTCCTAAAACCATTGTCTTATAGTTTGATTTTGAGTTCTCTTGTGTGTGTGTGTTTGATTTATTATGGATCTTGTACTATTACTATCTAGACATTGCCATTATTCACATCATGCATCTTAGAATTTGATGTGATCACATACTATGTACCTCATTGTTATCTACCTAGACATGCTACTCTTATATGCTACATGATCCATACATAAATTATATATTTATTTTATCCTTTTGAGGTAAATTAACTACCATTTTCTACTTTTGATCACCTCAAAAGGCTGCACATATTAGTGTGGGAATGTCATAGAGGCATGGATTTTAAACCTTTAATAGTTTCATATTTTAGTGGGGGCATGAAATAAAGGGCATGGATTCCACACTTATTCAATACTCAATATTTTTAAATTACAATGGGGGCAAGTTATGCAAATATTTTATCCACATTTACACCAGTTCTCAAAATCTCCAAATTTTTTGGGGGCATGTCATGGGAATATGTCTTCCACACTTGAAAAAATTTCAAATTGGCCAAATTTCATTGTTATATGATTTAGATATATATGTATGGCTACATTATATAAATATGTACCATTATTATACCCAATTTTTAGCTTGAGACATATACAAGGTGCATATGCCATGCAAAGAGCACCTTAAATTACAAAATCAAATTAACTTTCAGATTTCAAATATTTTTATGGACTTTAACATACACCAATATGGACTTTTGGAGTCAATCTAATGCAGTATTTGGTTTACTTTTTGGCAAGGTTGAGGTGATCAAATCACTCAATCTTTCCAATTTTATAGATTGGAGTGATTAAATATTCCACCCTTACCATATTTATAGTGTGAGTTGACTTAGATCATTCATACTCACTAGATTACAAGTATGATTGGGTTGTATGATTGAGATAATCTCAACTACTAGGTAGAAAATCACCTTTTCTCCAAGGTTTGGGGTAGGTTGTAGTCCAATATTTATATATGTATGCACTCTCAGGTTTTACATTTTTCCTAATATCAATTTCAAAGATACATTATGAAACATATTTTTAAATCAAATCACTAAAAGGAAATATAATTACATCGATACATAGGTGTATTCCTAACCTTGCTCTATTTACTTTCAAATATTTAAAATTATTTCAATTCTAGATTATATGCATTGATTATATATTGTAACATGTTAAAGTTACAGGTCATTCACCATCAAAATACTCAAGTTGGACTCATGCAATGGTAAGGTGTGTTATACACACCTAGGTACACATTTATTTTCCTTTACAACGAAAATTTCATTACTAGATTAAAGGGGGGAATGTAGACACTAAATTTTAATTATATATCACCTCAGACTTGTATACTTGGAAATTAATTCTCATCATTGTAACCTTCAATTATTAAACCCTTATCATTGTTGAAAGGCTTGCATCTGCTATATCTTGTGTCTATTACTTATCTCTTAGTCTGATAAATGATGATGTGCTAGTCAACATTGATATGGATCCTAGGAGGTTTGGGGAAAACACTTCAAATGAGGATTTAGATAGGTTATATGCATATGCAAAAGAAACATTGAATGAGCTAGAGAATAGAGACAATAATATAATTAGAACTAAAACTATATTAAGATGTGTGTTATGTACATAGTATACTCTTGAGAAATATGTAAGGTTGTCTACCTTAATACTATATATAATTAGATACATATATGTGTATATATATTAAGAAGTCATGAGGGCTAAAGAACCATTATGGAATTATAACAATTTGAGTTTACATATGTGATTATTCATCTTCTAATAGTTACATGGATTGACCTCTAGATGTATGGAATGTTGACAGGTGTTTTTCTATGGAATGAGCCTTAGAGGTGCCATCTGTCATGGCACAACATGGTGGAGTATCTCCATGTGGAAAATTGTATGTTTTGAGTGTTGCATGTAGAATTGAGCTCTATGAGGTGTTGTAAGTTTACATTTTACATGGTTGGGTGCAGTGATATGCAAGCTTTGTAGGGTACTAATGTCATTTCATGTGATTTGTTGAGTTGTGTAGAATAGTGAAAAAGATTTTTCAATAAAAATTTGGGATGAGGTGTTTCCCCATGAAAGGGGTTAATATGCCTAAACCCTACATGGGCCAAGCCTTTGACTTATGATGTGAAGAATTCCATAGAGGTTCTCACAGAGCAGAGTTTAATGAAGGTGAAAAAGTAAGTGAGGAAGTTAAGATAATAATGTGGGTCTACACAAATGTGTGTAGATCAAACATTGACAACAATAGTAAGGTAATAGTCATTGTGTTGGTAGGACATAAGCAAACTTGTAATTTTGATACAGGATAGCATTTGAATGTATACTTAATTGCATTCTATTATTTTCCAATAGTCGCTCCTTTGTGGGCTAGGACTAATGATGACTATTAAAATGTACTTTATCGATTAAAATTATGGATATATCTTGGTGTTTGATTGTATTATAGTTTTAGGTTAATACAAAATATGTAATGGATGCAATTATATCATGTAGTTTAAGGTAAAAATTACATCTCTTATTCTTATGGGTGATAAGAAATATGGTTATTAGCAGAGGTTCTTAAAGCATCAAAACATGCTAAGGATGAGGATAGTAGTGATATACTTAGTGTGTGAAAAATAATGCATTGGTTTCATATAGGAGTTTGGATAGCAGAAACATAATAAGAATTAATAATCCTATGTTGTTTAGGAACTAAGAATAACCAATGTTTTATAAATAGAAATAAAGCATTCAGATTAATTAGATAGAAAGTAACCAAAAATTATACACAAGAATGCATTGAAGGAACATAATAAGAAATCACATAGTTATCCATAACCAGATGAATCTCTATTGATCTCTTAAAAAATGGAACCCTTTTATTCTTACAAACATAGGTATATGTAGATGTTTCAATCTATGACTATTCATCTTCTTCTCATACTTGGTGCCAAAAATGGAGTCTATTCATATTCTAGCCTATTATAAATCATGAAGATAAGACAAAAGACATCATATAATGACAAAATGAGTACATAACACATGAATATTAGACAAATATCTTGCCTAGCTTTACAATCCAAATTATTATACCAATACTTTCCTACACTTAAAATGTTTTCTCATCCTGAGATAACATTGAAGGATCTCCATGAATGCACAAGTAACCAAAGACTAAAGAATTTGTTAGACCAATGAGATTCACAATATTGTTTAATGAGTTATTTCCTATTTTTACCTCTTACACACTACTTAGCCACCCTTTCAGGTTTTTAACTAAGTAGCGTACCAACCTACTACCCTTTATGGGTTTTCAATAGGATGACATAACCAGGTGGTTGCCATTTACGAATTTTCAACCATCTTGGCCCTGCTTTTCTTACTAAATCATCCCTAATACAAAATTTTCAAACTTGGTACTCTGGATAATACTTAACTTGATGGTGGTGGCATAGACATAGACGATGATTGAATAGAAGAGTCCTTAGACTTGGATTACATGACCTTGCATCAAGTGATAATATTTTAGATTTTTGAAGGTGGATTATACACATATGTATTAATAATGTGGGTAAATGCATTAGAAAAAGGGGTTAGATCCATATTGTAGGTATGTCAGTCCAACATTTCTTTTTATATTAATCATAGCATGGTGCAAAATAGAGCATAATATCTAATGATCTGATTGAGGTTTGCATCATCAATTATTCTCAAGACTAATTTGGTGTTTGACCCTTATCTATATCTCTCCACTTAGCTGATCTATATTGTATACATGTCCTTGAGCTTAGAGGCTGGTAAAAGAACTGCACAAAAATTGACTTTGATAATTCAAAAGGTTATCACACACATTATCCCTATCATTGAGTGACTCTTGGAGTGATATGTCCTTCTCCTCCCTATTGGTAGTGTGGTTGGCCATGGTTTCTTTGGTGGTGTCAACCTTTGTGAAGTCTGTACTAAAACTAGCTAAGGTAGTATCTAGTTGCTACTTCTAATCTAGTAAGTTGCATGTGACCTATTGTACTTGAAGTGTGGTAGTGTCAAGCATTCCTTGATACTCCTCCAATAGCATTATGAGTGTTGTGGCCTCAATCTTAACATCTTACCCCAATGTTTTGACTATGTGGAGTTTCTATGTTGCACACTAGTCCTTGGCTAACTTAGAGATAAGTGTCTTGAGTCTATATTGATCAGATATGAATTGGTCCCTAATTACTTAAGTGACCAACTTGGGATAAGTGTCTTAGATAAGCTTGGTAGCTTCATGCAGGAGAACATTCAACTTGACATTCTTAGCCTTGCATTGATCTATCTCTTATTGCATAGAGTCAGTCTTTTGTACAATAGACTCCAAGAATGTTGCAACACCCTCTAATTATTTTTTTAGTGGTAACCTGGAGACATCCAATGAGGCTTCTTATTGAAAAGGTAATGTCACCAATTTTCCTATATTCATTTAAGGGTCAGGTCATGGCATGGTCATAATTGGAAGAGAGAAGGAGGTGCATCGAGCACCCATAGTTGGAACATCCCATATCCAGACTCTTCTTAAAGGAAATTCTAGTTGTTGCACACCTGTTGGAGTTATGGGTTAGTCTTCTAATTTAACTAGCTAATTTGAATTGGCTTATTTTTGCTCAATCACTTTTTATTGATGTTCCATAGCCTCTTATGTAGGCTTCACATGTTGCACAACGTCTTCATATTTCTTTTTATTAGCTTCTTATGTGCCTTCATGTTGTCACCAAATCTTACACTTTACAAGAGGGTGTTCAATCCTCTTCCATATTTGGGAAACATGGGAACACTTCCAGGTATGTGGGTGTACCTATAATGGATGTGAGCCTCTATATTTAAAGGCTAGCTCCCTGAATGTATCTTAAAATGATCACACCTACTTAACTAGTTGATTATGGGGAAAAGAGTTAAAATCTACATTAAATGAACCTAATCTCAGGGGTTGATACACCAAGATGTCTTCCATATGACCATCATACTTTCCTTCAATAAGAAATAAGGCACACAAACTAACTTCCAAGTCCTATGGATTCTAACATGAGTATTTCAATATGGAGGTGAGATGCATGAGAGCTATCCAAGGTAAGTGAACCATAGGCTAGTTACAGATACTAAAGCTCATTGTACAATTAAAATATAGGCTCATACACTTGAAAACACTTCATATGACCTGTTAGAATAGGAACTCTTACATAAACATGAAAGGATAAGTGAAGAAAGGATAGAGAATTATCACTTTACATCACCATACATCACTTACACACTTAGACAATTATTCAAGAACTCAAAATCAGATTTGTATTAATGTTCAAAGGCAAAATATGACATCATTCCAATAGGGCTTCACCATAGATGGATTGGAATTAGATTACAAAGGCAAAAATGGCAGCTAATTATAGCATTTGAGAGAGAAGTGGGAAAAGAGAAGTCTAAAGGGGAATCAAATGAGTTCAACTTCATTTCAACTGTAGTTACAACTAATTTTGCAATTATGCTCATTCAAGCTTCTTGATTGATCTAGGTCACTTCAGTCCATTGCATAGTTACATTATTCCTTCATTAATGTTCCTTGATGGCTGTAACGGTGGGATCAAGTTATTTCAAGCTAAGTTCTGATATCAATGTAGTTACAAAAATTGGATCCATCTATTATAATTTTATCTTGTTGTTAACTTCTCCTAACCGGTTTGTCATGGCATGCAAAAGTGGAGAGAAGGGTCCCTTTCATGCATTTGGTTTTAGTGATTAAGCCCTTGGAGTCTACATGTATGCCTTTGTGGCATCCTTTAAATTGCTATCTCTTGTCCAAATTAGATCATGCTTAAACTAATCCCCATGTTCATAGGTCCACTATAGATGAAAAATCAATCTCAGACTATTGGTTTTCCTATAGTAATTATGTTGAAGGGGACCTATAGACCACATATCTTCATTCTAGACTCCCATTAGGTCTAAAAAGACCCAATCTATCTTTGCAGAGCTGTTAATGGCAAGGTTGATCTTTAAAATATTTGTTTTGGTCTAGCCTAGTTCATATTTTAGTTCGATCCCTTTTGTATTTATTTTTCCTGGGTCCAACACTGCCTTGTCAACTTCCATCAAAAATCTTGGGCTCACCTTTGTTTAATTAGATATCGACCATGACTCAAATCATTGACTCATCAACCTTTGTTTGCACTATCTAATCTCTAGGGTATAAGTTAATGCAAGCACTTAATCTATCCTTGACCTATCAACTCTATCCAAGATAGTGCCACTTGGTTATCCTACATTTGTACTCAAGATCTACTATTAGTTTACCTACTTTACATGCTTATGCCACATGGTGGCCTCTAAGTTCCTTGACCTTTTGACTTGCTCACATGTTGTTGATATACTTGGTATAATTAGATGTCAACCATTAGATCTATTGGGACCCACTATTTTAAAACTAATGGCTACCTCATAATCTCAAATTTTATGTCTGTGCTCCCATCATTCGATGTCCGTGCGACCATATTTGACGTCTTCATGACCATCAAACTTAAACCACCATATTTTTGTTGTCTTAAGTTTGATGTCTACACAACCATTATATACATCTGTGAGACTATCATTGATGTTCGCATACCCATCATAATTTTAACACCATATAGTTAGTTATTAAGGTTTATTTTGACATTCACATGAACGTCAAATATGTCCATGTGACCATCAATGATGTTCATGTGATCATCACTTTTTTTACTCAAATAGTTTTTTACCATAGCTTGAATTTGATGTTTGTGTGCATGTCTTACTCTATTGGTTCAACTTTGAAGATTTTTAACTTGAGATAGAAATCCCATCAAGTCACAAAAATTGTAGGGAGTGATCTTGACATGAAAAACTTTGATTGTGCATGATCCACTAGTCGCATGAGGTTTTCTGAGCACATTAATTAAATACTCAAACAAGCTAGTTTTCCCATTTCCATAGGACGTCCTGGTGATGGTATAGTCCTTCAAATTTGCCAAATTCATATTTTGATTAATATTTCAAGGTTATAAATTATTCTTAATAGTTATGCAACCTGGTCCATGCTCCTGAATGCTTAGACACCATGAAGCTCTACCACTTACATGTATGGCTCTAAAATGACCCCTAAGACACCAAATGACACAAGGACTAAGCTAGACTATGACCAAAGCTATAATGGCATATTAAATGACATCAAATGAACTATAACATACCATATGGCATTACAAAAATCCCCTATACAAGATTCTGACTATAGGGGGTTGACCCATTTTAACCTGTGTTAAAAATGCTCAACATTCTTGGTGATTTCCTTAGGGTGGCATGCTTGTTATGCCATGACCAGTTGCCTAATCCTATCCATTGGGCTATGGAGTCATATGTACAGTAGGTTTGACATAAAAAATTTCTTTGAAAACACATAACAATAACAAAAAAACAACAAGAACAAGACACAAAATAAAAACACACATGTGCTTCACTTGTGCTTCATGAGCACTTAGGGAACACAACACACACAACTAAACAAACTGACACAAGAACTAACTAACCTAAGATGAAAAATTCCTCCAAGATCAAAGGGGAAGTTTGAAACCTCTCTTTATTTATGACATGAAGGGTTGAATGAGACACGTAGCCTTTTGATCCTTGACATTGATACCTCCATCTTCTTCATGGTGTTTTCCAACTTCATTGGCATGATGTTCAATGAGAACTAAGCAACTCCAAATAGGCTATCTATATAAATTGACTCTTCTTGCATCCCAACAGCTTCAATTTTCTCATATGGTTCCTCAACTATGACCTCTAATTATTTCATCTACCTTATGAATGTCATCTTCAAGAATTATTTCATCTACCTTGGTCTCATGAGATTCTTTTAGGACTAAAACTTCTTGAGTCCTGACTTGACCTTCCTCCTTGATAGTACACTCCACTTCATGCTTGAGATGGTCATCCACAACTCCATGATTATACATGGAGTCTTCTTCAAATACCTCTTTCTCCAAATCTTGGCCACATTCATCATGGACAGTTGAAAAAGAGTCTTCAATATGTTTCTCTTTATTCAAGAAGGTAGGATTGCCCTTTTGTTCACCAAGTGGAGTCCCTATGGTCATTTATTCTGCATAGTCACTCATGACATCCTCTTGGTCAACCATGGCTTGGATTTTCTCCCCTTCACTTACTTCTCTCAAGATGCGTTCTTCCTTAAGAAGGGGTGAGGTGGAAGGTTGATGGATAGGCTCATGTGAAAAAGATGGAATATGAGGTGAAGGATGAGATGTGATGGGGAGATGATGAATTAGAGATGGAGTGTGAGGTGAAGGATAAGGATTATGAGTAGCTTTAGGAAAGAGAAAAGCACTAGTAATCTCATAGGGAAGTGACTTCTTAGGTTAATTAGAAGGACAAACATATACATAAGTAGGAGTTTCATCTTGCCAATAATCTCCTTGAGTTTATTCTATAGCAACATGTTCATTTTCAAGTTCTTTATCCTCCCAAATACTTAACCTATCTATTGAGAATTGAAAGCACTTTTTTATAAGTCCATTTATTCTTTGACCTTCCATTGAGTTCCTTATAGTTATTCAAATGTCTCCAAATTTTTCATATAGTTTTGGGTAGCACTTCTAAACCATTCCATGAGATGATCAGGGAGCACATCATACTCATCATCCCATGTTATCATTTCATCTTCACTAACTAGTAACTGTGGTATGGATGCCAACAAAGACTTAATACAGGATGGAAAAAATGAAGGAGGAGGGTAATGATATGGATCGAGACCAACTTCAACTTGTTGCATTCTAGTCTGTAGGAATCTATATCTTGCCTTATAATACTTTTGTGTAGAATTCATGTAAACATTTGATTCCACATGGTAAGACTCATAGGAGTACTTTTGAGGTTCATAGGCATCATGGTATGGTTGATAGGGCTCATATTGGGACTAATAGGGATGTATTTATTGATAGGTATCTTGGTAGCCTTCCTCATAAGGTTGTCCAATAACATGGTGTCCATATGGAGAGGGAAATGGAGGACTATAGGGCTGCCTTGGCTCATAGGATTGATAGCCATTTTGATAGGACTGTTGGACACTATACTGTGGTTCATAGCAAGGCTAATAAGGAGGTCCATGGTAGGGATATTCACCATAGTTAATCATGTCAAACTCATGTATCAAAGGAAATATAAAAAAATGATCAAAACTTTAACTAAAGATACTTGGACTACTTACAACTAGAAGTTATCATTTAGAGTCACCAATGGTGCTAGGTTGTTTGCTTCCAAAAGCTGGTAGAGGAAAGACACACCAGTAATCTTTCCTCTCTCTTAGACCTTGGTCCCACTAGGCTTGTCATAATTATAGGGTAAAAAATTTTACTCTACATTGCATTCTAATTCTCAGTCATGCACTATAGTTTTGTTCCCGCATACCTTGGTCATGGCGGCAGAAGTTCTGAATCAGAGCGTGGGTTTGTTTCTTTTGACTCATTTTCCATCTAAGTGTCGAAGGGCAGTGGGTTCTGGCCAAGTGGAGTCATTTGAGGCACCTTTCTTAACTTTCAAGAGAGTCATGGAACATGCCACGTATCTAGTAGCAACTCAGTAGAATGTGTCACATGTCGGCATCCGCATCTCATATCAACATCCACATTTCATTCTTTTTTTTACAAAGGTTTTCAACAAGCTAAGTAGCAGGAAGAAGTAGAAAGCGCCAGGTGGCAGTCACGGAAGGCCTTGGACTACTTTTTAGAGGAAAGCGGAAGTCACCACATGTCAGCATCTGAGAGATAGTCAGTTCAACGCCTGGGTTTAATGCCTTGGTTCAACATTTTTGGTTTAATACCTCGATTAACATGTAAATGGCACGCAGTGTTGAACCATTGAACCATTTTGGTTCATCGGGCAGTTCAAGGGAGTGTCCCAAAAACCAAAGGGGTCAAGTACCTTTTCAGAAGGCAAAAAGGCATCATTTCATTTTTTTTAAGTGTTGAAGAGTAGTGGAGGCCTCCAAGTGTCACTTTTCGAGCCCCTTTCTACCCCATTCTTGAAAGAAGTGGAGGACGCCATGTATCTTCCCAAGAACAGTGGAGGCTGCCACATGTCAACTTTTGAGAGATCATCTTCAAGCTTCATTGCTGAATAAAAATTGTGGTGGGTCCTGGGTGTTATTTCAAAGGTCTTATGGAAGATGCCAAGTGTCGCCATTTGTAGGAGCCTAATATGTGCCCAAAATAATTCTACAACATAGCTAAAGAGAAGCGAAGAGAGCCGTGTGTCTTTGATAAATCAAGCGAAAATCACCAAGTGTCATTCTTCGGTGCCTTCTAAGTAATAAGAAGATTTTTAGGGGATTGACTAAGTGTCATCTTCCATTTCAATAGAATAGGGTGTTCCATGTATCTGTTGCCACAAAGCAAGATGGAGGGAAACTCGGCAGGAGTTATTTCTGGTAGATGGAGCAGTTCACCAAGTAGATTTTTGGGGCCAGCAAACATTGAAAGCACCATCTATTTGTCCCCTGTGAGTTAAGGATGGAGTAGAATTGTGTGAGAAAGGTGATGATGGAAGGAGACATCTGAGGCTATAAAGGAAGAGGATCAATATCAGAAAAAGGGGGAGATTTTTTGAATATAGAATTATTGTAACAAGTTTAGACTTTCTAGAGTTGGTGACTAAGTAATATCATTTACTTTTGTCTCATTTTCTTGAGTTTTAAATTTGATGTAATTGTGCATGTTTTTGTGCCTTTTATGTGGCCGAAAGAACTAAGAAGATTGGACTCTATGCCTTTGTTGATATTATCTGTATCATTTGCAATAGTAGTTTATACTGTAGACTTTATGGAGTTGTGATTAGGAATGTCATTTGCTTTTGTCTCATTTTCTTGAGTCAAAATTTCTACATAACTATACGTGTTTCTACGCCTCTTATGTGATTGGAAGATTCTTATAAGAAGACTAAACCCTATGCCTTTTTGGACATTTTCTATATCTCAGCAAAAGAAGTCTCTATTGTGAGCCTTTATTTCTATCATTTCAATCTTTTACATTGATCATGCACTTGTTTTCTCTTAAATGTAAATGAATCCTGCATATAGTCTCATTTTGCTCAAGATTAGGATCAAAATTACACTCAGGCACATTGTCATAGTTAGGTTTCATTTCCTGCATTTGCGTTTTATTTAATTTTCTATCTTTTTTCCCCACACTTGATACAAAAGAAGAGACCAACTTCTCTAAAATATGGAGGTTGTTTCAAGCTGAAATATCCCATAGCTTGAAACTTCCCATTGTTGTTGATTAAAATCAAGCACAATTTTAAGCATCAATAGTTTTTGGCACGCCCAATGGGACCAGTCTTGAAGTTTCTTTCAAGACCATATGAACCAGAGAGCTATGAGGAGTCAGAGCTGTGGACCAGTCACCAAATCACAATCTTCTACAAATCCAGGTATTATTTTGCCACTTTTGGTAATAAGTCCAAGAAGAAGAGCTAACTAGTTTTTACTAATACCAAATATGGGAGCCCCTATACCCCCAAGAAATTATGCAAGCTAGAACACTGGTATCCCCTTAATCCTCCCAACACCACTAGCCATTTGGGATCCTATCACAGTGAATGCTCTAAAAGCTCTGCCCAAATTCAGTGGGCAAGACTCAAAAACACCTGTGAAACATCTTCAAGATGTATCAGATGTCTGTGTCATACATGTTGTCACACAGCAAAATGTGGCCATAAGATTATTAGCAGCTTATTTTAAGGGAAAAGCTTTAGAATGGTATTGGTCTTTGACCTCAAATACCATATCTACATGGGACCAGCTTGGAGATCTATTCTTTGAAAGATTTGTAGAGAAGGGTGATAAGTCTTCTTTGTTACAGCAGTTAATCACCATTCAAAGGGGACCACATGAAGACATGACTGACTTTAATACCAAATTTCAAAAGACTTGGGACATAATCCCTACTACAACTAGACCACTACCAGGTATGGACATAGTGTTTTATCTCAAAGCTTTAAATTTAGATATATCTGCTATGATTCAGTCACTTAGAGGACACACTTTCCTAGAGGCTTATGAATATGCAGTCAGAGCTGAGAATCATTTAATAGATGCTGGAAAGTTACCTCCAAGGCCTCCCATGCCCATGTTCCCAAAAATTTCCTTTCCCTTACCTCAAGAGGTTCCTAAAGATGTAAGCCCACCTGTGTCTATGTACACTTACCCTCAATCATCCATGAAAGAACTTGCCTCTGCTCAGTCATCTGAGATGGATGATATCAAGAATATCTTGAGGATGTTTTCCAATGAGTTGATCAATATAAAGAGATAGTAGAACCCTTACCCTAAGCCTCCATATCAAAGATATCAAGGAAACAAGCTTGCATCCCAACCAAACCAATATCAAGGTCTTCCAAGACAAAGTAACCATCAGCCAGTGAATCAATTAGTTGCAGTTCCCACACCCTCACAGACCATTCCTCCCAACTCAAATAGGGAGATGGTTCCAAGGTAAAATAATTATGTGGATGATACTAATGCCTGGTGTTTCCCTTGCAATAATGCTCATACACCTAGAGATTATCCTAGGGGAAATCTGTAACAAAGGGTGGCAGATCAAAGAAGAATGGATGGTCAGTTTGCCAGTACCAGTGACAATCAAGCCTACTAGTCTCCCAGTATGCAGAATTCAATCCTAGTGGCCCAGATGCAAGGAATGTCCTTGCAACAAGAGGAGGAAATAGCCCTGAAACATGCTTTGTTCTCATGGGTTGAAGATGAAGAATCAGTTTTCTTGAATGAAGCATCTACCTCCCAAAGACTAGTGGTACAATCTGATTACTACACCAGATCAAAGAGGAGAATGGTGGAATAGCCTGAGATTGTAAGTGGTCAAGTCAAGAATAATCCTCCACCTCAAGGGCAAAAAAATGCTGCTGTTAGACAAGAAGTGCCCCATCCAATGCAAGATCAAGGGATTCCTGCCCAAACTCAGGAAAAAATGAGATATCCTTATGTCCAAAGAACTCAGTCTTTGGGACCGATCAATGTAGTGGATCAATTAAAGAAGACTCCAGCCCAGGTATCGATATGAGATATGTTGGCTATTCCTAAATTGAAGACACTACTACAAGAAGCTCTGCAAGGCCAAGTAGTGCCCAAAGGTACTGTCACCAAGGAAGGACCTACTGAAAAAGAAAAGCTCAAAGATACGGTTCCTTCAAAGACAATAACCTTTGTGAATGATGCAATGCAAGTAAGTAAATCCAAACTAGAGCCTTTGTATTTGACTCTGATAGTTGAAAAGAAAATCTTGCATAATGCACTGATAGATTCAGGAGCTAGTACTACAATAATGCCCAAGCAAATAGCTGATGCTTTAAAAATTAAATATGAACCCCTTGTAAAAGGAGTTATGTAGCTATATGGCAAAATAGTACAAACCATAGGGAGAATCAAACAACTCCCATTGCAATTATACACATGTCCCAACATAATTGTCAACCAAGATGTAGTAGTCATAGATATACCTCTTATTTTTTGTTTATGTTTATCTAGAGACTTTACAGAAAAAATAGGAGGATATATGTCTCTTGACTGGTCTCACCTCATCCTGAGAACCAAATACGGTTCGAAGATGAAAATTCTATTTGAACCACTGTCAAAAGACCATATCACCAATGAACCAAAAACAAGATTAGAGGTAGATCATGCTATGTTAAATAAGGAAGAAAGGCTTTTTGTTGAAGAGCTAGGCGACTAGACTGAGCATGATCAAGAAGAAGAAAACAACCAATTGCTGGCTATGATGCATAGCGATCTGTATGGGAACTATGACTCTACTGGTTTGGGCACATATTTTATTTTTGATGAGGACCAGGCAATCCCAAATGTTATAAGGGAAGAGGCACCTACTACTCAAGATTCAGAGATCTGGACTTTGAATTTTGATGGGGATAGAAGTAAACATGGTGCTGGAGCAGGAATTTGTCTTACTGCTCCAAATGGTGATAAAATTTTAAGGGCTATCCGATTCCAATTCGCTTGCACTAATAATGATGCTAAGTATGAATCTTTAGTACACGGGCTCTTATTAGCCAAGAAAAAAGGAATAAAGAATCTAAAAGTAAAAGGAGATTCAGAATTAGTAGTAAAGCAAATTAGAGAAAAGGTAGCAGCCAAAAATGTGAGAATGAGATCCTACAGACATAGGATTTCAGATTTGATAGAAAATTTTGAAGCTTTCAATATTGAGATAGTCCCTAAAATTCAAAACTCTGAAGCTGATAGGATGGCCTAGATTGGCTCACAGTTTAACCTAGCAACTGGCCTATTGATTAACAATGAGTCCGTAAAAGTTATAGTGAGGCTGACTATTCCAGATAATGATGAGAACTGGCAAGTATTTGAAAATGATGCTCAAGTAGTCTCTTTCTTACAACAATCAGATGAGTTTACTGATCAATTACAAACCAAAATTGAAGAGGCATATGGTGATCAGATTATACAATTAAGGACTAATAAGCTCCCCAAGGGCTTGATCACCTTAGAAAACTTGTTTGACCCAGAGGATGTAAGCCTAGAAAAGAAAAGGTTCTAGGTAGACAAAGCAGACTATTTTGAAATAGAGGTGAGTGATGGGAAAAGGCTAAAAGTTGGAAATTTTGAAACTCAAGAAGAGAAGGAAAGACTAATTGAATTGTGCCAGAGATATGACCGAGTCATGGCTTGGAGCTATGAAGACTTTCATGGATATAATAGAGATATTATCTAGCACACAATAAAACTGACTGAAGGGTCTAAGCCCATCAAACAGAAACAGAGGCAAGTAAATCCAAGGATTGAGCCCCTAATGGTAGATGAGTTGTAGAAACTTTTAGATTCCAAAATAATATTTCCAATCAAGGACTCAACCTGAGTATCAAATCTAGTACCAGTTAGGAAAAAGAATGGAGATGTAAGACTATGTGTAGATTTTAGAGATCTAAATAGAGCATCTCTAAAAGACCACTATCCCTTGCCCTCCATGGAATAAATTCTACAAATTATGGCTGGATCAGACAGGTTTTCTTTACTAGATGGTTTCTCTAGATACAATCAAATTTGGTTGGCAGATGAAGATCAGTACAAAACTACTTTTACTACCAAATGGGGAACATTTGCATATGCTAAGATGCCTTTTGGTCTATCAAATACAGGAGCCACCTTTCAAAGAGCTATGAATATAGACTTTGGGGAACTTATAAATATGATTATCTTGGTTTATCTGGATGACCTCACTGTATTTTCAAAAAATGCTAATAATCATTTTGATCATTTAGAATCTATCTTCAAGAAATGTCAAGATTTTGGGATATCATTGAATCCCAAGAAACACATATTTGTTGTACCTTAGGGTAAATTGTTGGGACATATAATATCTAAAGAAGGAGTTTCTATAGATCTCAAAAGAATCATAGCTATAAAGAACCTACCTCTTCCAGTAAATAAAAAGGTAGTTCAGTCCTTTTTAGGGAAGATCAATTTTGTCAATAGATTCATATCTGATTTTGAAGGCTTGATAAGACCAATGACACTCTTGCTAAAGAAATACATGGTCCTCAAATGGACTACAGAAGGAAGACAAGCTTTTGAAGAGGTCAAGAAGGCTATCTTAGTAGCCCCAGCGCTTAAAAACCCAATTTTTTTCAAGCCCTTCGTAATGTATGTCTATGGAGGAGAGTCAAGTATTGTTGCTGTCTTAACACAAAAGGATGATAAATAGGAGGGGAAACACCCAATAGCCTTTTTCTCAAGGACTCTCAGGGATTATGAGACCAGGTACAATTTTGTGGAAAGACAAGCCTATGCCATGGTAAAATCCCTTAGGAAATTTAGGCATATGATATCAGGGAGCAAAATTCTGATACTTGTAGCTCACCCAAGTGTCAGGGAATACATCATGGAGGGAGAAATTACTAAAAAAAAGAGCCAATTGGATCACTAAGATCCTTGAATATGATGTAGAGGTCAAACCCACCAAGCTAGTCAGAGGCAAGGGTCTGTGCCAATATATAATGCAAGAGCTTGAAAAGATGTTACCTGAAGAGGCAGATTCACAAAGAGAGATGGAGACGGTGCTAAAGATATAAGAGGTTGATCAGGAATCCTAGGTCACAAGCAGGATTTAGTTTATGAAAAATGGGATTTATTCGAGAGAACTCCCTCAAAATAAGAGGAGATATTATAGGATACAAGGAGTTCATTTTGTTTTAATTGAACAAGTCCTTTTCAGAAGAAATTTTGATAGAAAATTGTTAAGATGTGTGGAACAGGCTGAAGCTAAGAGAATACTACATGAAATGCATCATGGAATATCAGGGAGCATTTTTCTGCAAAGACCACAGCCATAAAGATAAGTGAGGCAAGATATTTCTGGCCTACTTTATTTGCAGATTGTTGTCAGCTAGTTAAAAAATGTCAATCTTGCCAATATTATATGGGGATGAGGAGGAATGCAGCCATGCCCCTTAGTCCGATAATTGTGGATGATCCTTTTGCTTAATGGGGTCTTGACTTCATTGGAATGATAAATCTAGTGTCCAGTATGGGTCAAAAATGGATATTAACTACCACAGACTATTTCACCAGATGGATCGAGGTAGTCCCACTTAAAGAAGCAATAGAGAATGTGATCCTAGATTTTCTAGGGAGTATCACTACCCACTTTGGGGCTCCTCGTACCATAATTTCAGATCATGCTAAAAAATTCTTGGGGTTTAAAGTATTTGACTTTGCCTTGAAGCATGGAATATATATGAAAACTTCATCTAACTATTACCCTCAAGGTAATGGTCTGGCAAAATCAACCAACAAGAACCTGATAAGACTCATTAAAAGAGTAGGGGCTAATCATCACAAAGAGTGGCATAAAGTGCTTAATTTATCACTATGGGCTGATAGAATCATGCCTAAGTAGGTGATCAAAATGTCCCCATATGAATTGGTATATGGAAAGTCTACTGTGATTCCCCTAAGCTTGAAAATTCCTGCTCTCTAGCTGGTCAAACAAATTGAAATTGAAGAAAATGGCCCCATGCAGGTCAGACTCACAAAACTTTTGGAAGTTTAGGAAAAGAGGGATATAGCCCATGATTCATTGACTAAGCATCAGGGAATGGTTAAGAACTATTTTGATAAAAGGACTTTGAATCCTGATTTTGAAGTAGGCTCAATTGTTTTGAAATGGGATGCAAGCATTGCCAAGCTAGGTCAGCATACCAAATTTGAAGCATTATGGACTGGCTCATATAAAATTCATGCATGCAAGCAAAATAATTTGTTCAAGCTAGAGTCAATGGAAGGAGAACCTGAAGAGATTCCTATAAATGGAATCTATTTAAAGCTCTTTAATTAACTTGGGTCTCTAATGTATTATAGTTAAATAATTTCCCTTTTTTGCATTTTTTTTGTTGTTTCCCCACTTTTCTTTTTAAATAAGTGTTTTAAACACATGTCGATGGCTCTTTTGAAGCTATAATTTTTGTAATTTTAATCTAGCCAAAGGTGGAGTTTTCTTTTTTAGCAGGCTCAAAAGTCCTGGGGGTCGCCAATAACTATAGAGTAAAAAAATTTACTCTATGTTGCATTCTATTTCTCAGTCACGCATTGCAATTTTGTTCTCGCATACCTTGGTCATGGTGATAGAAGTTTTGAATCAGAGCACGGGTTTGTTTCTTTTGACTCATTTTCCATCTAAGTGTCAAAGGGTAGCGGGTTCTGGCCAAGTGGAGTTGTCCGAGGCACCTTTTCTAACTTTCAAGAGAGCTGTGGAACATGCCATGTATCCAGTAGCAACTCAGCAAAACACGTCACATGTTGGCATTCGCATCTCATATCAGCACCCACATTTCATTCTTTTTTTTTACAAAGGTTTTCAACAAGTTAAGTAGTAGAAAGAAGTGAAAACTGCCAGGTGGCAGTCACAGAAGGCCCTGGACTACTTTTCAGAGGAAAGCGGAAGTCACCACATGTCAGCATCTGAGAGACAGTCAGTTTAATGCCTTGGTTCAACATTTTTGGTTCAATACCTCAGTTAACATGTAAATGGCATGCATTGTTGAACCATTGAACCATTGAACTATTTTGGTTCATTGGGCAGTTCAAGGGAGTGTCCCAAAAACCAAAGGGGTCAAGTACCTTTTTGAAAGGCAGAAAGGTGTCGTTTCATTTTGTTTAAGTGTCGAAGAGTAGTGGAGGCCACCAAGTGTCACTTTTCGAGCCCCTTTCTACCCCATTCCTGAAAGAAGTGGAGGATGCCATGTATCTTCCCAATAATAATGGAGGATGCCACGTGTCAACTTCTGAGAGATCATCTTCAAGCTTCATTGCTGAATAAAAATTGTGGTGGGTCCCAGGTGTTATCTCAAAGGTCTGTAGAAGCTACCAAGTGTCACCATTTTTAGGAGCCTAATATGTGCCCTGAATAATTCTACAGCATAGCTAAAGAGAAGCGGATAGAGCCGCGTGTCTTTGATAAATTAGGTGAAAAGCACCAAGTGTCATTCTCTGGTGCCTTCTAAGTAATAAGAAGATTTTTAGGGGGTTGACTAAGTGTCCTTTTTTCTTTCAACAGAATAGGGTGTTCCATGTATCTATTGCCACAAAATGAGATGGAGGGAAACTCGGCAGGAGTTATTTATAGTAGATGGAGCAGTTCACCGGGTAGATTTTTGGGGCTGGCAAACATTGAAAGCACCATCTGTTTGTCCCCTGTGAGTTAAGGATGGAGTAGAATTACGTGGGAAAGGTGATGATGGAAGGAGACATCTGAGGCTATAAAGGAAGAGGATCAGTATCATAAAAAAGGGGAGATTTCCTAAATATAGAATTATTGTAACAAGTTTAGACTTTCTAAAGTTGGTGACTAAATAATATCATTTGCTTTTGTCTCATTTTCTTGAGTTATAAAGTTGATGTAACTGTGCATGTTTCTATGCCTTTTATGTGGTTGAAAGAACTAAGAAGATTAGACTCTATGCCTTTGTTGATATTATCTGTCATTTGCAATAGTAGTCTATATTGTAGACTTTCTAGAGTTGTGATTAGGAATGTCATTTGCTTTTATCTCGTTTTCTTGAGTAAGAAGTTTTACATAACTGTGCGTGTTTATGTGCCTCTTATGTGATTGGAATATTCTTATAAGAAGATTGAACCCTATGCCTTTGTGGACATTTTCTATATCTCAGCAAAAGAAGTCTCTGTTGTGAGCCTCTGTTTCTATTATTTCAATCTTTTACATTGATCATGCACTTGTTTGCTCTTAAATGTAAATGAATCCTACATATAGTCTCACTATGCTCAAGATTAGAATAAAAATTACACTCAAGCACATCGCCATAGTTAGGTTTCATTTCTTGCATTTGTGTTCTATTTAATTTTCTATCTTTTTTCCCCACACTTGATACAAAAGAAGAGACCAGCTTCTCTAAAATCTGGAGGTTGTTTCAAGCCACAATATCCCACAGCTTGAAACTTCCCATTGTTGTTGATTAGAATCAAGCGCAATTTTAAGCATCAACAATATTTATTGTCACCAAATATTACACCATAAAAGAGGGTGTTCAATCCTCTTCCATATTTTGGTAACATGGGAACATTTCCAAGTATGTGGGTGTACTTATAATGGAATTGAACCTCTAGATTTAAGGGCTCACTCCCTAAATGTATCTTGAAAAGATCACACCTACTTAACTAGTTGCTTATGGGGAAAAGAGTTGTAAATTACATGAAATGTACCTAGTCTAAGGGGGTGATACACCAATATGTATTCCATATGACCATCATACTTTCCTACACTAAGAAATAAGGCGCACAAACTAACTTCTAGGTCATGTGGATTCTAACATGAGTATTTCAATATGGAGGTGAGAAGCATGAGAGTTATCCAAGGTAATTGAACCATAGGATAGTTGTAGACATTAAGGCTCATTGTACAATTAAAAGATAGGCTCATACACTTGACAACACTTCATATGACCTATTAGAATATGAACTCTTTCACAAACATGAAAGGATAAGGGAAGAAAGGATAGAGAATTATCACTTTGCATCACCATACATCACTTGCACACTTAGACAATTGTTCAAGAACTCAAAATCAGATTTGCAGTAATGTTTAAAGATAAAATATGCATCATTCTAGTAGGGATTTTCCATACATGGAGTGGAATTAGATTACAAAGGCCAAAATGGTGGCTACTTATAGTATTTGAGAGAGAAGTGTGAAAAGAGAAGTCTAAAGGGGAATTAAATGAGTTTAACTTCATTTCAACCATAGTTACAACTGCTTCTAAAATTATTCTCATTCAAGATTCATGATTGATCCAGTTCATTTTAGTCCATTGAATAGTTACAATATTCCTTCATTGATGCTCCCTGATGATTTTAATGATGGGATCAAGTTATTTTGAGCTAAGTTCTGACATCAAGAAAATTATAACAATCAAATCCATCTGTTATAATTTTGTCTTATTGTTAACTACTCTTAACTAGTTTATCATCATGTGTAAAAGTGGAGAGAAGGGTCCCTTTCATGCAACTAGTTTTGGAGATGAAGCCATTGGAGTCTATGTGTATGCCTTTGTGGCATCTTTTGAAATTCTAGCTCTTGTCTAAAATGGATCATGTTCAAACTTGTCCCCATGTTCATAGGTCCACTATAGACAAAAAACCAATCTCAAACTATTAGTTTTCCTATAGTCATTATGTCGATGGGGACCTATAGACCACATAGCTTTGTTCTAGATTCCCATTAGGTCTAAAAAGACCCACTTTGTCTTTACAAACCTTTTAATAGTGAGGTTGATCTTTGAAATATCTGTTTTGGTCTAGCTTGAGTTATATTTGATCTCAGTCCTTTTTGTATTTATATTACCTGGGTCCATCACTACTTTGTCGACTTCCATCAAAAATCCTAGACTCACCTTTGTTTAATTGACTATCTACCATGACTCGAATCACTGACTCATCGACCTTTGCTCACACCATCCAAACTCCATGGTACAAGTTAATGGAAGTCCTTAGATCTGTCCTTGACCTATTGACTCTATCTAAGTTAGTGCCACTTGGAAGTCCCATATTTACACTTAAGATTTGTTGTCAGTCTACCTTCTTTACATGATTATTCCACATGGTGGCCTCTAAGCTCCTTAACATTTTGACTTACTCACGTGTCATTGATATACTTGGTATGATTAGATTTCAACCATTAGATCTACTAGGACCCACTATTTTAAATCCAATGGCTACCTCATGAATTCAAATTTGATGTCTATATGACCATATTTGATGTCCACATAACCATCTAATTTAAACAACAATGGATTTTTACTATGGCTTAAGTTTGACATCTGCATGACTGTCAAATACATTCATGAAACCATCATTAATGTTCACATGCCCATCATAATTTGAACACCATAGAGTTAGTTGATGAGGTTTATTTTGACATTCATGCAAATGTCAAATACATTCATGTGACTATCACTTTTTGGACTCAAATGGTTCTTGTCATATCTTAATTTTTACAATTGCATGAATGTCTTACTCTGTTGGTTAGAATTTGAAGCTTTATAACTTGAGATAGAAATATCATCAAGTCACAAAAATTGTAAGGAGTGATCTTGACATGAAGAACTTTGATTTTGCATGATCCACTAGCTGTGTAAGGCTTTTTGAGCACATTTTAAAAATGTTCAAACAAGTTGGTCTACTCATTTTTTCATGACATCTTGGTGACAGTCTGGTCCTTCAAACTTGCCAAGTTCATCCTTTGATCAATATTTCAAGGTTCTAATGGATTCTTAAGATTTATGTAACCTAGTCCACACTCCTAAATGCTTAGACACCATAAAGCTCTACCTCTTGCATATATGACTCTAAAATGACCCCTAAGACACCAAATGATAGAAGGACTAATCTAAACTATGACTAAAGCTATAATGGCATATGAAATGACATCAAATGAACTAAAACATACCCTATGATATTATAAAAATCCCCTATGCAAGATTTTAACTATAGGGGGTTGACCCATTTTGGCTTGTGGTAAAAATGGTCAACACTTCCTATTGAGCTCATCCATTGAAGCTTTATTTTTCTCCTATTCCTCTTCTTGCAATTTATGTGCATGCTCTTCTTCCTTTTTCTATTCCTCAAGCACAACGGCCTTGGATTGGTTGGCCTTAGCTTGTGCTTATGTTGTTAGGTCATCATGTGCCTTGGCTACATGTGTTTTTTATTCATGTGCTTGGGCCTTTTATTTGCACAAGGCTTCATCTTCTTCTTATTTCTTCTTCTTTGCAGCTTCTTCAACTTGTTGCTATTCATGAGTAGCCTCCTTCAGATCCTTTTTTTCCTATGTCACTGCATCTTATTACTGATGATCTTCTTTAGCCTTTGAATTGGTAGTGAGTGAAGCATCTTTTTTCTTTTGCTCTTCCTCCCTTTTCTTCTAATGTGATTCTTGTGCCTAATTTACTATATCAATAGCTTTGTGTGCCTCATTGGCCACCTCTAGAGCCTTTTATTGATCAACCTCTACATCTTGGGCCTTTTTTTTGGCCTTAGCTTCTTTAGCTTGCCAACTTTCTTATTGATCTTGTTTTTGTTGGGCCTCCTCTTTATAAAAAAAATTCCTTTTGTCTAACTCATCATTATATTGCACGATCTACTTCTTCCCATGAAACTTGTTATTCTTCAGCTAGAGGTTATTTTGGTGTGAGTGCTTCAACTTCAAGGGCTTGTTGTGATGGCAATGAATCACTTAGATGGACCATAGAGCTAGAGACATGTGCTTTTTTTCACCCTAAAGTAACTAACCTACATTTGGGTGGTGATGAAGTTGAAGATAGAGAAGGTTACACATCTTTTGATGTCACTATCCTACCAGATGTGCATTATTTGAAGGTAGGAGAAATCCTAGACTCTCATTAAGTTTTACATCTATGTACCAGAGACTCCTATGGACTTTTTGGTAGTGGTGCAAATACGTCAATAGCTATAAAGGTGGTAGAAGCTTATTGCTGGAAGAAGTTAACCCTTCATTTCTTCTGCTTAGCTTCTTCGTACACTGTGTCAGCCATAATGGATGTAGGGCATAGTGGTAGTTCCACCTAAAGACTTGGAGGAACCTTATTACACACTTGGACTATGTACACTACCTTTCATAAGAAGAACTCCTCCTCCTCTTCCCTATCATATAAGTTTCCTACCATATATGTGACCATTACTTGGTAGACCTCCTATTCATTTGTTCCCATTTGTGATAGGTCAAAAGAGATGGTGATATGAAGCACCTTAGGGTCATCTATTCAAGCTACAGTGCTCCCTATCTTTCATTCTAGTAGAGGATATGATGTTTGTTTCTCAGTGCAGATCTTTCACTTTTCTTTCTTGTGTTGTGAAGTTATGGCTTTTGAAGTGGTGTTGCATGATTAGATGCATAGTATTTTTGTTTGGAAACTTTAGCCTGCACCATGGCCATGGTAACAAATAATGGTAGAGTTCTAAATGGAAACCTTAGAAGCTCATGAATTTGGATGAACACACCTTTTGATAGCAAGGTGATAGCAACATGTTATCCAAGGTATTGTATGACATCCAATGACACCCAATAATGTGTGGTGATTAATTCTAAACACTCCTCCCATCATGTTTTGAATTTACCCTCATGTGTTATAGCACCATACTTCAGTGCTTATATCAGATTATGTAATTACTATGTTGTCCAATAGTTAGTGTCAGGGTGTACCTCTCCTTCAGGGGACTTCTATTAGGTAAAACATAATCAAAATATGAGAAACTAGTATTGGAAGGTCTTCTTGGAATTTATGCATCACTTGTATATGTTTGTAAGTAGATCTTAAATAAAGTATTTAGGATAATTTAATTATACATTACAATGGATCATGCGATGTGAAATGTCCACCATCCATTTTGGAATTTGCTTTGCATATTTGGTGGTCTACCAGAATCTTTATGTGATGTATTTGACTAGGATGCACATAGGTTCATCTTGGATTTATTCAATTAGGATTCCTCAAGACTCCCAAACATATAAATCTCTAACCTCCTAAAGGATATAAGGCATTCTTGTCTTCTATGAAGAAAGAGAATCACCTCATGTAGGCATGCCCAAAGCTCAAGCCATTACTTTTGTGTTAATGAATATCATGGTGTCAAGGCCAATGTAGATGTTGATGTTATTATAAAAGTCAAGCAAGCTTTGAACAATCTTCCCCAACTCACTAAAAGTGGGCATGTGAATTAGGCACTCGATGTCTATATTCTAGAATCATTGTAGGACTGTAAGATCTAGTGATTGTGTAGTATTTATGAGATATGGTCAAAAAAGTTTTTGCTCTATCACTTGAAGGTAATCAAATAGCTCTAGATCAATGAATTTTGTTTGATTAAGTGAAAGGTCAATGCCCATTGCCTCCTTCTGATCATCTATTAAACTCTTAATTAATTATGAATGATCTATGCTCTTTGAATAGTGAAATTGAAAAACTTTTTACTTTTTGCGTAGTAGAAATTAGCTCAGCTCTTGAAACTTCAAATCATGAAAATATTTACAATAATGAAATGAAAACTTGATTCATAACCTTGTGCCTTTATATATTTTTCACCTATTGGTTTCCACATAAATTCCACACCGAGTTATCCATTTGATGTCAATGTGAATGTTGATGTGGCAAATCTTATCTGATCTAGAAATTAAGGTAGTTAGATGTTAGTGCATGTGTTGATATATGTCAGTATGTTATGTGTTGTCTATACTAGAGTATAAATGGATGATGTTGATCAATTGATTGGTAAATATTAGATCAATCAAACCTTGGATTTAGAATTAACTACTTGGGGATGACCTTTATATGAGTAAAGATAATGACTGATGTGATTTGACTGTACATTTCCCAAACTTAATACTTTCTTTCACTCTTGCTAACATCAAAAATGAAATGCATAACTTATTATATGCACGATTGGCACACACTATAATTATTATCTTGGTTCTCAAAATATACTAAAGAGATCATCTACAAACACACACATGCACACACACAAAAAATAAACACACAAAAAAACATATATAAATGGGAAATCCTAATCTACTTGATATTACTCAGTTTCCACTCATTTAGCATAAATAGATCAATTAAGACTATTCGTGGTAGGGATTAAGACTACAACCATTCACCCACCCTAGAAAAATGGTTCCCTATAGATCTCTCAAAAAAATGGTTCTTATTGTAATATTTCATGTATAATGTAAGGCCCTTTCCATCTAATCTATAATTTACCTAGAAATGCTCTGAAGCGACTATCATATAACAAAACTAGTTGATCTTTGTGAAATTCCTTATGGTGCAGATTCCTATTGTGCTATGATTTTTGGATCTACTTATGAACTTCCTACATCTAAGATGCTCTATGTCAATACTCATCCATCTTATTCAATTTGATAAGTTTGTTGGT
This sequence comes from Torreya grandis, assembly GCA_037957365.1. Lineage (NCBI taxonomy): Eukaryota > Viridiplantae > Streptophyta > Pinopsida > Cupressales > Taxaceae > Torreya > Torreya grandis. The sequence continues at coordinate 2,730,074 of JARHVA010002174.1, forward strand.
GAGAGACTCATGATCCCCTAGTCTCATGACCATTGTAATGCACAAATTGGGTACCAAGTATTCCATCAATATTACTGTTTCAATCCCATAGACCAATTAGAATGGAATAAAACATGTATCCCTCTTATAGTACATGTGATATACCCAAATAATCATAGGAATGTGATCTTATCAATCATCTTTCTTGACATCACAGATCTTTGTCAACATCTTTCCCAATATTTTATTAGAAGCCTCAACTTGACCATTAACTTATAGATGGTACACAATACTTTTATGATGATAAGTAATGAATTCTTTAGTAAGAGTTTTGATGGTATTATTCAGTAAGTGTGTCTCTCAATCGCTAACGAGCTTGATGGGGGATACCCTTATGATGATGTTCTCATAAAGAAGCTTTGTTGCATCTTTCGTGCCATAGTTGGGTGTCACATCTTTGACCCATTTGATAAAGTAATCTATTTCAATGATAATATACCTTGATTTGTTATGTTTACTCAAGGGATTGATAGGTCCTACAAAATTTATACCCTACTACCCAAAAGATTATTTTATTAACAAAGGTTGCAAAAGCATTTCATCCTTTTGGAGTGGCTTACCCATGCATTGACATATGTCACAGTGTTGCGCTACTCTATGTGCATCTTGAAAAAAGTTCAACCACCATAACCCACTCTGTAATAATTTCCTTGTATTAGCTTCTCTAATAAAATGACCACCTACTATTCCTTGATGTGCCTCCTATAAGATCTTTGGCCATTCATGTTCTAAAAATACCCTATAATTTACTTCATCATTCCCTAAATGATACAAGATCCCATTTATAATAGTAAATGGTAAAGCTCTAGTGACAAACAATTTCTTATCTCTTACTTGGTAGTGTGCGGGGAATACTCCTTGTTCTAGAAAATTACAAATTGCCTCAAAAATTTTGGGATCATAGAAACATGAAAGATATGGGCATTAGGATAATCTTCCTTTATTTCTTCTAGCTCTTTTCCATTTAGGATGCAATTGAGATGATCTGGTCTAACATTTTCTCTACCTGATTTAATGTTAATGTGAAATTGGAATTATTAAAAGAGCATCAACCATATTTAAATGCATCCTTTGTTCATAGGCTTATTGACAAGGTATCATAGAGATTGATGATCCATGAAAACTTTAAATGATGTTTTAAGAAGATAGTGTCATAATTTTTGTAGTGAGAACACTATATCCAGTGCTTCTCTTTCAGTTGTCATGTAATTCTTTTTTGTGTCAAACAACTTTTAGCTTGAAAAATGTATGGGGTGGTCCAATCCACATCTCCTAGATGCACAAGTACAACACTAACTACAATACTAGAATCATTAACATGAACATGAAAGGGCTTGCTCCAATATGGAAAGATGATCATAGGCATAGTGACTAGTCTCTATTTTGGTTCTATGAAGGCTGCTTGACACTCAAAAATCTAGGTAAACTTCACACCTTTGTACAATAAATAATATAATGGAGATGAAATGGCTGCATATCCCTTGATAATCATCCAATAGTACCCTATATGGCTAAGAAAACATCACACTTTTGTGGAGCTGATTGGTGGAAGCATACTAAGAATGATTGTAATTTTGGCCTAGTCCACCAAAACCCCTTCACTACACACTACATGACCTAGAAAAACACCAAAAGGTGTAAAAAATAAACACTTTTTCAAATTTAGGGAAATGCATAGATCTTGATAGCATTCTAACATGAGGCACAACTTGGATAAATGTTCTTTAAAAAAAGAAAAGACTGCTCAATCATCAAATAGACTTCTAAGAAGTCATGAATGAAATCATTAAATGCAGTCACCACTGCTCTATAAAAAAATATAGATGCATTCTTGAGGCCAAAATTCATTACTTTGTATGCAAAGGATCCCCAATCTATGGCAAAATTCATTTTAGCTCTGTCTTCTTCTATGATGGGTATTTGATGATAGCCACTAAAACCATCTATGAAAGAGCAGACTTCATAACCTGTAATAGATTCCAAAACTTCATCCGTGAAGGGAATTGAAAATGGATCATTCACACATGGGCCATTAAAAATTAGATAATCACCACATAATTTGATCTCCCCTATTTTATTAGGCTGCACTACCATGGGACTAGCCCAATCTATCTTTTCTATAGGATAGATTATACTAGTGTCTTGTATTCTATCTAGTTCAACCTTCACTTTTAACTTCATGTTTGGATTTAACTTGTATGACCATTTATTTATGGGTCATGCGCATTCCTTGAGTTCGATATGAATTTCACCTAAGGATGGATCTAATCCTCTAACCTCTAAAAATTTAGTGGGAAACACATCTTGATAATCTTGTAGAAGTTGCATAGCTTCTAAAACTTTGGATTCAGTCCAATAGTCACCTATATATGCTAGTTTAGGAATCTCCTCATTTTTTATGTTTTCCACATGATTTTTAATAATATTCTAATAAATATTATGCTTTTCCTTAGCAACAAATTCTTTTAGCATGCATTTACCTTCTTATTTTAGGATATGTATGTTGTGTATCTTGTCTTCTTCAATGGGTTTTGTGACTAGGTCCTTTAATGGTTCTAGTAGTCATTCAAGTTCAAACAAATCAGTCAGATCGATATCACCATCAGTATCTGAATCTTCAATTTCCTCTTCTTCATCTTGTATTTGGTGGCATGGCTTCATAAGAGATTGTTCTTCCATCTTGATAACTTTATATCTTTGTAATGTTGTATTTAGATCATAGGTTGCATTCTTTTATGTAGTAGATTCCATCATGGTGCTTAAATCTTCTGTGAAACCATATAATATGAAATGTTTGATTTTTAGTAGTGCATTATGAACTAGAGGATTTTCATCTTCAAAGATAAAAGTCTATATGAAGTCATTCTACACCTGCACCCAATGTTTTATCTCCCTCCTATATTCTTGATGCATATACCATGGTGATAGTAGAGGGGCAAGTGTGTAATGAAAGATGTGAACCCATTACTTTGGTGCCAAACATTCTTTAGTTTAGACCACAACACATTTGTGGATATGGATTTTAGGTGACTCACCTTCCTGAAAGAAAGGACAATTACTTATGGTGGCCTATGGTAGTTAAAATATACTAATCATAAGTTTGCATGCATCATCCCAATCAAGCTGATCATTTCTATGAATTTCCCACCATGTCACTGCAACTCCCTTCAAAGCATAATTCAATAAACTTACCCACTGGTTAATGGTAGGTACATGAACTTGTAGGTACAGAATGAATTGATTGATATCCTCAATTGCATAGTATGAAGGAAGTTGTCTCTCATGGGTGAAGACCATTCTCATAGGTCAAAGTTCATAATCACCATAAGCCTAGTTGATTAGATGCACATCTAAGTCTCCACTGACAAATGAAGTTATTTCCCATGAAAAAATGCCTTCTCTAGTCATCTTTATATAATATTGCATATGATCATCTACTTGATAGAGAAAATCAACTTCTGAATGAGTAAGGGATTTAGCAAACATGGATGTACAATCTTTTATGACAAACTAAGGTGTCAATGGCTAAGTAACTATTGATTTGGGATTCCATTATTCAGATGTATTCAACTGTTAATTGAGTAAATACCATACCTGAGGTTTAGTATGTTCACACAAGAAGTTGCACTTGGCTGCATAGAGAACTTTTGGATTCTCTTCAGAGTTTACTTTCATCCAGTTAGTTTCTTGTGAAACATAAAGGGATTTGGGTTTAGCCTAAATGATATAGGGTGTATAAACCTTATTCAGAGGAATGATGATAATCTTATCTCGTTGATGTGCCTCTAGTTTAGTTTTTATAGTATTGATAGTCATCTGACCATCATATGCCCATTTCTTTCCAATTAGTGCAAGGTAATGAGTTGTTATCTTCATATCGATGAATTCAAAGTCACCTCATAGGCTCAATTCTAAAACTTTGATCTCAATATTTTCTAATGTACCAATGGGCCCAACTCATCCATAGTTTGCTAAGCTCATAGTCACTGGGCTATAACTTAAAATTGGCCATCTAATCACCTCCCATGTAGACTTGGGGATCATGTTAATCATGCTGCCAAAGTCAAAGACAACATTTGGAATTTTATATCTTGTAACTTCAATGTCGATGTATGCATCTACATCTGATGGATTCTTTGTTTTGACATACCAAACAAGCTTTTTTATCTTATGTTATCCTCATTGTGCACACTCTAATATATTATGTAACAAGTTTGTGATGTTTTGAGAAATATCTTCATAACACAGTGTACTTAAAAGATTCAGTAAATTTGTTAGTGCAGTAATAACTCCATCTTGATGCATAATGTGCATAATCTAACCATACATTTGGGAATCTATTACTACAAAATTTCCTTTAGTAGTGTCTTGATGTTGAATATTTTTCAACATCTATGCAACTTCATACATGAGCCTCTTTTTTACAATTGGGTCTAGGTATTTATTTTGTTTTACTTTCCAAATTCCCTAGTCCTGAGGTATTTTGAGAGGAGGCAATCCTCTCTCTACATGCTAGTGTCTTGTAATGGTTCAAAAATGCATCCTCCTTAGACTGTGCATTCACCATGTTAACATTCTTGATAGCCTCTTCCTTTCTTTTCTTTTATAAGGCAAGACAGTCTTTTATCTCATGCTACTCATATACCCTATAATATGTGTAATAATATTATCTTTGGGGATCCAAATCATAATTTTGTTGCACATGATTATACTCTCCACATAGGTAACATTTCAAAGGAGGGCATTGGTAATTATTTCCTCTACCACCTTGGTAACCTCCTCTGTATCCACCTCTAAATTCAACTCTATTCGACTAATAGACTCCTCTATAACCTCCCTATTGCTACATTGTATTCTAATGTTGATGTTATTGGGTATTATCTCCAATTTCAAAATGTTTTTGTGTAACTGGTGGGGTCCAACTAGTTTTCTATTTATGTATCATTACCAGATTCCAAGGTGCTACATACTAATATTATGATGATGGTAGTATCTAACTCAATGAAGGAGGGATCCATTTGAATAGACCTTGAGGTTGGTATTGAGGCAAAATAGGAATCCATTGTAGACCTACTTGGTTTTCAAAACCCTTATCAACCTTTGGGCTTGGAATAATCTACTTTAACAAGGACACTTGTTGTGTAGTGATGGCAAATATATTCTTTGTAATGTCTACTTTGATGATTTTGTGACTTACAAAAACTATAATATAAACTCTATGGTCTTTTGACATACTATTGTAGGAGATGGCACTGCATTATTTCATTCCCTACTACTCTATAAATTTCATAGATTTCTATCTTGATCTTAGGACAATCGTTCATGTGATGTCCTTCTTTCTTACACTTCATGCACCATACATTTAGCTTAGGTTTATCTACTTCATAATATTATTCCATCCTTTTCATAAAATCTTGAAATGTATTTTCAATCTTAGAACCCATTATGGGGATTACCCATAGTCTTCAATTTGTTCCACTTGTAGAGTAACAGTTCTAGCGTCTGCCTCAGTAGCATATTAAGTCTACACTATAGAAAATTTGATTTTGGAATGTAGTCCTTTGGCAAACCATGTAACTTTATCTTTATCTACTAAGGTAAATTACACCTTATTCATAACATAAGATAACCTACGATCATAATCACAAATTTATTCTCCCAACTTTTGCCTAATCTTCTTTAGGTCTTGAATAGTCTGAACTGTACATTTCTTTATCTTAAATTCTACGATAAGCCATTCCTTAACCTAATTTATACTTACTTGCACAATTTATCTATGGTACATAAACTCATGTTCTCTTCCATTCAATACCCCTATTAACTCACACTTCTTTATAGCCTCATCATTAATACCCTTATCTTGCCATCTCATCTCACATGTTAATAAGTATTGCTTAGGGTCCACAGACCCATCATATGTCATCAGGTTGATAAATGCTCCTATAACATCCATTTTATAAGCTAGTGTCAAAATGATCTACCGTTAAGCTATTGCAATGGGGGAACGGATTCTATGCAATCCTATTTTCACACTAATAAGATTTACCTATGCACTAAGAGAGTCAATCTGCACACTTTGTTATTCTATGTTTCCTACTTTTCTTACTTGGTTTCAACAAACCCTATGGCCTTCAAAGCCTTATGAATTGATGTTGTTTCAATTTTAGTACTCCAATGATGCACTTGTTCTGAAAATGGACCTTCCCAACTACTATTTACCTGATCGTCTAGTTGAAGACTTCTACTAGAATATAGGAAATTGTGCTGCAGGGACATGTGCTCTCTTGGTGAATGATTATTTCCTACAAGTTTTTCTTCTTCTAAGCTTGAACTTATGATTATTCTATGACTTTGTTTTGCTTCTTTAATTAATACTTCATGTCCTTATAATAATGCTCATTCTTTAAGATGCACACTACATCTATCATCTAATTGATCTATGTCTACACCATTCTCGCCTTCTTTTTTGAACATCTCTTTTTCCTTTCATTCTTTGTCACTTCTTTCTTTCTACCAACATTCATGTTCTTCTTCCATCTCATATTTCTTCATCCTTCATCCTTCATCTCTTTATTCTTGTTCATCACATCTTCCTACTAGTTCTTCATCTATCTTACTTATACTCTTAACTCTACTCACAGCTACTTAGGTATTCTTCTGTTTACTCCATCTATTCTATTGTTGTAGCTTATGTTCTCAGTTATGGGAATCAAACACACACACTATTCACTATTTAATTTTAAATTAGACACCAAACAATAACATATTTTTTTTGAGTTAAAATCAAATAACATCACTAACCTTAAAACCTAGATGATTCCAAAGATCCATGCCTTCATTTCCCATGTTATACTTCCTTCTCTTATCCATTCACTTAAATCTTCTTCTCTTTCATATGCTTCACCTTTCCTTATCTTCTTTATAATATTATCACTTTGGGATGATAATATTCTCTTAAGGGATCTATTTGATCAACTACAACTTCCTATTTAAAGCCTGACATATACTAGATAGTATAATTTTAGCTTTAAAATGCCCATCTAGACATGTCCATGAAGATGGTTCATTGATTGGGCTAATGAGGCCCAAGATATGCCCCCCACTAAGCAAATTCTCATCCTTTAAGAGATATTTAGATAAGAGATAAAACTTGTTGTATTATCTTATCTGACTCTTCTTCCCTCGTGTCTCCATTTTGGATTTAGATTCAAGCCTTATCTACTCATCTAATCATCATTCATTGTTATGTCACACATAACCCCATATGCCCAAAGTGACTACTCCATATTGGATGGAGTAGGTACCATGGCCTTGTCAACAACCAACATTTTAAAAAAATAAGTAGTCGCTACAAAATATTTCCTCAAATTCCTATGATGAACAAGTTCTTCACAACTTTGAAAGCTATGTATCCTTGTACTAAAAACTTAGTTACATATCCATCTATTATAGTATTAATACAATGATCTATTGCTATTAGCCATTTAGTTTCTAATCTTTATAACTGGTGTATCTTTTCTTTAGTCTAGATTATAGTTTCTTCCATTCTTGGGTAAAATTAATAATATTCCAACCATGCTAACCAATTAGCTAGTAATTCAAGCAACTCACACTATAAATTTTGTATATCTCTCCATACATATGCTCTCAAATGATTTCTTGTATGGTAAGACCAGTCCATTTTGATTCTTCTTCTGCAAAATTAAATATCCTTTGGTCTAGCCATATCTCAATATCTCTTTGCCTTGGTAACCATATTAGCATAATTCCCTCTAAAAAGGAGTTCCATGTTCACTGCACCATTGTTATTAGAGGTTCCTAGAGCATCAAAACATGTTAAGGATGAGGATAGTAGTGATATACTTCATGTGTGTAAAATAATGTATTGGCTTCATACAAGAGTTTGGATAATAGAAACATAATAAGCATTAATACTCATGCATTATTTAGGAACTAAGAACAACCAATATTTTATAAATAAAAATAAAGAATTCAAATTAATTAGATAGAAAGTAACCAAACATTACACATGAGAACACATGCAAGGAACATAATAATAAATCACATAGGCAGCCATAACTAGATGAATCTCTATTGATCTCTTCAAAATTGGAACCCTTTTCATCTTACAAACATAGGTATTTATAGACATTCCAATTTATGTTTGTTCATCTTCTTCTCCTACTTGGCACCAAAAGTGGAGTCTATTCAAATTCTAGCCTATTATAAGTCATGAAGATGGACAAAAGAGACTATACAATGACTAAATGAGTACATAATGCATGAATATCAGACAAATATCTTGTATAGCTTTACAATCTAAATTCTTCTACAAATAATGGTGCTTAGTTTTGTTGTTGATATGATTATTAGTATAAATGTGAAATCCTCATTATTTTATAGGATTGTATAAGTATGGTTAATGTTTGTTTCATCATGATTAGTTTCACTGTGATTAATTTTATGAATTCACTTAGACCTTTGTGAACTACATGTTTTATAGATTTTGCATCTCTCTCCCTCCCTCTCTCCCTCTCTCTCTCTCTCTCCCTCACACACTCACACACACATGCACATGCACACTCTCACACTCACTCAATCTAGGTGAATGCCCTTTATGCATTACATGTTTTATGAATTTTGAATCTCTCTCTCTCTCTCTCTCTCTCTCACACACACACACACACACACACACACACACACACACACACACACACACACTCAATCCAGCAAGGGGATTTGGACTCAAATTTTGGTGTTTATCATAATTATTTATATGTAACCCATGGAACAACCAATGTAATTAATAATTGAGTTAGTTAAACAATCATGGGTGAGGGGTGTATTGCAATTTGAAATCATGGCCACCTCTTTTCAATTCAATCACATTAACCACTTGTGTTGCCCAATAAATCATTATGAAATACTATAATAATATTATTTATACTTATATTACTTTCTCATCAGGTATATCTTTTAATTGGAATATAATATTTATAAGTAGACTAATTTACTTTCCATATTTTCACACACACACACACACACACACACACACACACACACACACACACACACACACACACACACATGTATGTATATATATGCATGTTTGTATGTATTTATGTATAAGTGTGTGTGTGTGTGTGTGTGTGTGTGTGTGTGTGTGTGTGTGTGTGTGTGTGTGTGTGTGTGTGTGTTTCCAAATCCTATCGATTTTAAATTTTCAATAGCCCTAACCATAAACACTAAAATAAATTCTTGTCATTTGTTGAAAGGCATTCATTTAGAATAAGAAAAACTATTATTAAAATATTCAATTAGTTTATTTGGAGGGAGTATATAAATATATATACATATATATGTATATATGTACACACACACACACACATACACATATGGGAATATATTACATATATGAATTATACTCCCATATGTAGATACATACATACATGTGTGTGTGTGTGTGCGCGCGTGTGTGTACATACATATACCTGTGTGTGTGTGTGTGTGTGTGTACATATACCTGTGTGTGTGTGTGTACGTACATATACCTATATGTATATATGTATGCACATAGATATATGTATATGTTGTGGCCAACACACCCCCTTTTCTTCAAAATGGTCTTAAAATTTCATGAACCAGAGTTTCAGAGTCCTTCCTTTTGTTCTTGTTGGTGACACCTGCTCAAATCTTTGGAATATGCACCATCTTGATTACCCTAAGTAGTAACATGCCTCTTTTAACTTCTATTTAGAACTAATAAGTGTTTGTTCTTTTTATAAGTTATGGCACTAATGTTACACGTTGATTTTCACTTGAATGTCCTCAGAGTCTAGTTCCCTTCTCAAAGCAATAGATCCAATGTCCTCTATGGCAAATTGAGATCTCCCTATTTGACAAGTAAGTTTTAATCTATTGCATTCCTTTTATTTTTATTACTTGGTCATTTTCATGAATTTTATAGAGCTCGACTAAATGGTAAGGTGCCACATTACCATGAGTCAAAGTAGTTAGTCCCCTAGACCTATCAGAGATGTTAGAGCCAGAGAGAGCCTAGCTAAATGGGAAGGTGTTATGTCACCATGAGTCAGAACGATCAGTCCCCTGGACCTATCAAATATGTCAAAGCTCAGGAGACTCTAGTTGAATGGGAAGACACCATGTTGTCATGAGTCAGAGTGACCAATCCCCTAGACCTGTCAAAGATGTTAGAGCTTGCGAGAGCCCAGCCAAATGAGAAAGCACCACATCTCCATAAGTTAGAATGGATAATCCCCTAGATCTATTAGAGATGTTAGAACTTGGTAGAGCCTAACCAAATGAGAAGGAGCCACATCATCATGAGTCAAAATAGCTAGTTCCCCAAACTTGTTAAATATGTTAGAGCCTGGGAGAGCTCAACTGAATGGGAAGATACCATATCACCATGAGTTAGAGTGGCCAGTCCCTCAAAGATATCAAAGCCTTAAAGAACCTAGCCAAATAAGAAGGTGATATGTTACCATGAGTCAAAACAACCAATCCCCTAAACCTGTTAGAGATGTCAGAGCCTAGGAAAGCCTGATCGAATGGGAAGGAACCATGTTTCCATGAGTCAGAGCGGCTAGTCCCCCAAATTTGTTAGAGATGTCAGATCCTAGGAGAGCATAGTTGAATAAGAAGATGCCACATCACCATGAGTTAGAGTGGCCAATCCCCCAGACCTATCAAAGATGTTAGAGACTGGTGAGTCCAGATGAATGGGAAGGAACCACATCATCATGAGTCAAAATGGCCAGTCCCTCAGACTTGTCATAGATGTCAGAGTTAAAGAGAGCCTAATTAAATGGGAAGGCACCACATCACCATGAGTTAGAATGGCTAGTCCTCTAGACCTATCAGAGATGTCATATCCTAGAGGAGCCAAATCGAATAGGAAGGCACCATGTCTCCATGAGTCAGAGTGGTCAATCCATTGAACCTATCAAAGATGTCAAAACTTGGTCAAATAGGAAAGTACCACATCACCTAATATGTAAATGAACTAGTTGCCACCTAAAGCCCTGATAATCCCATATTGAAGTATAGATGAGACTCAAAATCCTACCATAACATACCGCATGTCTCTAGGTGACACATCACCTAGCCTGGGAAATGATATGAGGTACAGATCCATGCTTAGGTGTTGACCATTAATGGAAAGACTAAAGAGTAAATGACATGTGTTAAAAAGTAGGAGTTAGTTGAGAAGCCTCTAAAAGATGCGACCACGTGCCTACCATGCACTGGGCATTAACAGAATGGGAAGCTAGGCCCGATTGGACAATTTTAAAACATCCCATCACCATTGCTATATTTAGCTAGTGAAAGAGGATCATGGGCTCCAAATTTAATTCTAGATTTAGAAGTAAAGGGAGAAAATCTAGCCGCCAACTCAAATTTAAATTCACGGTAAGTGAGCTACCAAACACCATTAATACAGAGGGATGCATGCATGTGCTTATACATCTTAATGAAATCCCATTAATGGTTATCATTTTTGACTTTGAAGAGATCTCTAAGTCTTTGCATTCAAAATTCCATAGAGCCCCTATATCTCGCACCTCCTACGCTCAAAGCTTCCTAATTGCCCCTTTGTCCTACTCTAATGGCTAATACATCCTCAAACCCAAAGGCCAAACTTGAGTACCAGGACACCACCTTCCTTTTCAGATTAAAAAATTATAATCACTACAATGATATATTTAAGGCAATTGAATAAGTCCCCAAATATTTTGCCAACACGAATGACTAGTAGGCTGAGTATGAGGATGCCCTTAGGTCCTATAATAAGTTTAGACTCCATAGATCCATAGCCAAACCAAAGGTGTTTCCCTACTCTAACCTATTGGGTGACATCCTCCACAAGGCCATCTGCATGTAAGATGGGGTTAATGAATGGTGTGCTCACACACCTCTCATCACTAGATTGCTGATATATCCAAGAACGCCTTCAAGGCATACTACTCCCTCTCAAAATTATCTTTCTCCTATGATGCAACAATAGTGTCAGTCTGGATGAGCACGTACCAAATCTATGATGTCCTCCATGACTAAGCTCAGAACCCCAACTCTGAGAGGGTTAACAAGGAGAAAATCAATGCTTACATAGTTCACACCTTCTGGGAGGAGGTCTGAGTAGTCATGATCCTACTGAACTGACTATTCAGGGACCCAAATTGCCAACAAGTTAATGAGTTGTGGGTGCCTCTCCTGCATATGATCTTGACATACTCAGACATCCTAGACATGGGAGGCTTGATCAACTTCACATTAATCTACACCATTGTAGACCCCTGAGCTAGATGCAACTTCTACATGATGAGCTACTTGCTAGATACAATCTATAGGATGTTCTCATTCAAGCCTTTAGCCTTTCTTGTGTGGGTTCTCAATGGCTCAACAATCCACATGGTCTTTTATAAGTTATATGGAAACCAGTTCCACCAACACATACAAGATGTTTGTGAACACTTCTACCTGGTGGTGTACCAAGTAGTCAGCAAAGCTTCGATGCCATAATTCTCAAAGGGAATCTGGGACTCCATCATAAGCATCAAGGACTATTGATTTTACAAGGATGACATGGTGATCTGGATCACGACCTTTCTCAAAGACACTCTCTACCTACCATAGTATGTCCCTGACTGCTTATCAAAATAGGAGATCACCTATCAACTAGTAGATGATATCTTTAGGTTTTGTGTATAGTGTCAGCATAGGGCATGCCTACCATTCTCAATCACCATATGACACCATGTCTATAAAAACTTCCCCTCGATATAGAAGATGTCAGCTAAGCGAGACTCTTTCAACTTGGAAAAGTACAAGGTTTGACAATGGAACCCTAAAGGTGTTGGGATAATAATGGAAGCGCACAATTGATTACCAAGCAACTTAATATGCAGAATTAACTAGAATACACAAGTAACTAGAATTCAAAAATAACACATGATACGAGAGACAATACACAACTTGTATTAAAACTCTTTCAGAAAGAAATACAACAAAGAAGGCTGCCACAGTTCTTCTTCCTTACACACCTCTAGGGCTCCCACACCTCTAGGGCATAAATAGTAAATCTTCCCTCAAAGCTCTCTCCCTTAGGTCCCAACACCTAACTCAAACACAGAGTTGGTGTTCACCTCCAACCAGCCAGTATCCACTACTGCCAGTTCTCCAGTGCTCCACGCACACCACAAGTGCTCCACGCACTCCACAAGTACACAACCATACTTTAAGTAGATCTCCCTGAACTGCAACAACCTGCAACCCAATCTGATCTTACTTATGGAAGGAACTACCTTGCCTTCCTCTTTGCTCTGAGTACACACCATACTCCAAGTAGATCCCACCTGATCCTGCTCCTTGTTGTGTTGTTGTCCTCTCTGATCTTGCACACCTAAAAATTAATCTGGTTCTGCACACCTTTGAACCTTGACCTTGCACACACATACACCTGCAGATCAATGATCTTACTTACCATGTAGATCTCCTATCGTAGCCATCCTCACTTGATGATCAAGATCATACATACATGAAGAACCCTGCTGATTCTCCTATCCAGCACCCACACTTGGTACTATGGCACTAGGAGGAACACACCATGCTCACCTCACACACAGAAGGAGCTTATATTATTGCTCTCTTACTCTCTAGCACAACTTTCAATACAATCCATGAGTCTATTAAATAGATCTCATCCAAACAATAATTAGACATCTAATTACAATAATTAGATCCACAGCTCTCAGTCTAAAATTGGCTCTCAACATGCAAACACTTGGTTCATTAGCTAACTACCTGTAAAACACTCGCAGCCGAACCACACAGGTGACCGACGTCGGTCCATGTCTGCCTGGGGGGCGCCGACGCTGGCCGACTTCTGACCGACGTCAGTTGCTTCCTGTCTCTTCCCTACCGATGTTGGTTGGCCTGACCGACGTCGGTGCTTGACACACTCAGCAACCTTCCTGAAACCTCCTCCTCTGTTTGCATTAGTGAAGCTTTTAGCTCCACAACCTAACAATCTCCCACTTGGAGATAAACAGCTGCACTGTACCTATACCTGTACTCCGTCTAATCTGTTTCTTGGCTTGTATCCCTCTTCAAGATGAATCTTGAAGACAACCCACCACACAACCTATGGTGCACCTCCTGTCATCTGAGTAACCTACCACATCCGAACCTACAAACCCATGAAGTGAAGTCCTAACCCTGAATAGCATGAATCCCTACTGCTGGTCCCTCTCACATCCCTGAGAACCCACTTCTTCGAATTGGCTCCTAACTCTCTGACAACACCCACTGCTTGGGCAAACTCAGGTCTATACCAGACCTCATGTGATTTCGAACACTGAACTGTCCAGCCCTTAGTGTGCTCCGACTTTGCATCCTGAACCTCGCCAACACCTGATTCACATCAGCTCCCACTGGAGACAAAATCAACCTGTGATCTCCATGTCTCCCATGCCAAAGAATTTTACTGCTCCAAATTTTTCATGACATGCCACTGAACTAATCTTACCCTTAGCTCAGCAAAACCCTATATGTCTGAACCTGCACCAACCTCATCCTCCACATACAACGACAGGATAATGTTGCAACCATCATCCACCTGGTAAGACAAACACAATGGTTATACTGACATTGACTAAAGCCCTGCTTTGTCATCCACCTAGTACCACCTGTCAGTCCTGTCCCACTATCCTACAGCTTCCTCAAGACCATATGACCTGGTTTTTCGTCTCACATGTTTGTTCACTCTATTCTTCAACTAAGGTATCCATTCGTCTCTGTGCTTTCATACCTACTGGCAACCCTACCAAGTCTCCGCTTGGTTCTACATCATATTCCTGCCACGCTCCCACTGTTTCCTGGATCCTTCTTGCTCTGCAGTCAGCAACTAGTATAAAGAAGAGGAACAATGAATTTGAGGCCTACTTACGTCTTCAGTCCTCCATATGGGCGTTTGAGACTCCTTGACAGCTAGCTGTCTGCCCAAATTTTGTTACAGTGACCGACCTCGGTCACTACATAGTCTGCATCTGACTGACATCGGTTCCCATGCGCCTGTCCCTGACTACCAACCTGTCGATGTCGGTGTCTCCTGTTGCCGACGTCAGTCTTACCTACTGCCGATGCCAATTTTCTTGCTGATGCTAATACTTCCGTTCGCTTGTGAGTGATGACTTTTTACCCGTGAGCTCCTTTGAATCAAAACCCATGTCCAAACTACCCTACTCAGAAGTATCCAGCCCCATCCACTGGTCTCTGTCTGTCACCTCCTCCAAGAACACCAAGGCTTTCCAGTTCTTAAGCCTGTCAAATATATCAGTCTTCCGCTTAAGAACATGCATCTCCTTCTTGCTCATTTGACCAAGCCTACGAAGCCACGTCTCCACAACATAAGAAGAATTAGTAATATAAACAAGTAGATAAAGAGTACCTGTTTTCTTACCACCATCTAATTCAAGCGTATCCACTGTGAGAGTTCTTGTGCATCTCTCATCACCCAACTTTTCTGAAGAAATTAGCCACATCTCCAAACCTGGGACCTGCATGACCTCCTTCAACACCCATGTGTTGGCTACCTACAATTTCAGCTTCACTTCCCCTTTGCCAATTCTTTGGCAAGGCTCACCAGCTCCTCTACCTGGGGCTGCATGGAAAGAGGCAACAGAATCTATAAAACAAGATTCTACTTTATCCAAGAAACCTCCTAGAGCATCCTGTGCCACATCACCTGCAACATCTGCTTCTTCAGTTCCTTCATGTTGATCTTCCATAAACCAACACTTTTCTTTTACTTGCTCTTTCTTTCCATAGGACCGTAAGTGATCATCTGTGCTTTTCAACTCCTCCATTCTTAGCTTACTTTGATCTGCCATTGCTCTACTCCCACTCAATCAGAAACCCCTGAGAGTGACCTGTAACCAAACACAAAACCTGCTCCCTGCAACCTTAGCTCTGATACCACTTGTTGGGATAATAACGAAAGCACACAATTGATTACCAAGCAACTTAATATGCAGAATCAACCAGAATACACAAGTAACTAGAATTCAGAAATAACACATGATATGAGAGACAATACACAACTTGTATTAAAACTCTTTCAGAAGGAAATACAACAAAGAAGGCTGCCACAGTTCTTCTTCCTTACACACCTCTAGGGCTCCCACACCTCTAGGGCATAAATAGTAAATCTTCCCTCAAAGCTCTCTCCCTTAGGTCCCAACACCCAACTCAAACACAGAGTTGGTGTTCACCTCCAACCAGCCAGTATCCACTACTGCCAGTTCTCCAGTGCTCCACGCACACCACAAGTGCTCCATGCACTCCACAAGTGCTCCACACACTCCACAAGTACACAATCGTACTTCAAGTAGATCTCTTTGAACTGCAACAACTTGCAACCCAATCTGATCTTACTTATGGAAGGAACTACCTTGCCTTCCTCTTTGCTCTGAGTACACACCGTACTCCAAGTAGATCCCACCTGATCCTGCTCCTTGTTGTATTGTTGTCCTCTCTGATCTTGCACACCTGCAAATCAATCTAGTTCTGCACACTTGTGAACCTTGACCTTGCACACACATACACCTGCAGATCAATGATCTTACTTACCATGTAGATATCCTATCGTAGCCATGCTCACCTGATGACCAAGATCATACATACATGAAGAACCCTGTTGATTCTCCAATACAACACCCACACTTGGTACTGTGGCACTAGGAGGAACACACCATGCTCACCTCACACACAGAAGGAGCTTATATTATTGCTCTCTTACTCTCTAGCACAACTTTCAATACAATCCATGAGTCTATTATATAGATCTCATCCAAACAATAATTAGACATCTAATTACAATAATTAGATCCGCAACTCTCAGTTTAAAATTGGCTCTCAACATGCAAACACTTGGTTTGTTAGCTAACTGCCCGTAAAACACTCGCAGTCGAACCACACAGGGGACCGACGTCGGTCCCTGTCTGCCTGGGGGTGCCGACGCCGATCGACTTCTGACCGACGTCGGTTGCTTCCTGTCTCTTCCCTGCCGATGTCGGTTGGCCTGACCAACGCTGGTGCCTGACACACTCAGCAACCTTCCTGAAACCTCCTCCTCTATTTGCATCAATGAAGCTTTTAGCTCCACAACCTAACAAAAGGGGTGATTCAATCCCATTTGAAGCAATACTCAGCTTCGCTCAACATCAACTATGGACATCAGGTCAGAAATGATGATGATCATTATTTGAATGTCATCGACGACCAGGAGGTGTTATCCTAGATAGCAGCTAAGAAGAAAAAGAAGGGGCAAGAGACTCAAATAGGTCCTTCCATAACTTCTCTAGCTCTTGCTTGGTCCATAGAGGACCCAACTCCAATAGCTTTGGCCATCTCCTAGAGGATCATGTAGGGTGTCCCACCACCTTCTCCCCCTCGAGCTCTAACTCTAGCTTTGAATCCATTTCTACCAGTAATTTTTTTTCTTGAGTTATAGTTCTACCTCTATCTCTTATAGATGATCCCATGCTCCACCTCCACCTCCTCTAGTAGCTCCAGTAACTAGGCCATGACATAACTAGCCCCATATTTCATGATGCCAGGCAGTTCAGACACAACCTGCTTAGCCACTAGCACCTCAACCCCAGGGTGCACATCCCCTAAGGTTTGATGTGGCTGGTATCCCAAGAGCAAGCCTAGAGTGAGGCACCTAATAGACACCCATCCAAGTTTCCCCACTCACTTCTCCATCTCCTCCTATTTCCCTTCCATCCCTTGCTCCCACTACATTCCAACTCCTAGTTTTGGCTCCCACTAGTTTAACTCTGCTCCCTTTATTTCCCATTGTTCCTCCTCTATATTTTTCCCAAGTAACCTTGGCCTTGGTCCTTCTGAGCATCCTTACTTATTCATTCATTTTCACTCTTCACATCTCACAACCTAGAGTCCTCCTGGTGCCTCCCTTGGGTATGCCTTTAACAACAAGTGTGACTACAGCCTTTGAAAGCATACCACTTCTAGCAAAGACCCTCTCAATCCCCACTTCAATTAGATCGATGCTTCCCTTTGTAACTCCAAATCCCTTACCATTAGCATTTGTGCCCCCTATCATCCTGGTTGGACCATCCATTGCAACACCTAGAACCAACCTGGGAAAGAGGCCAAAGAAGAAACAAAAGGTGACCCGCACTCTAGCTCTAGCCTGAATGCCTTTCACTCCTCCTCCACCTCATCCATAAGCTTCAATGGCTCCTCCATCCCTAGTAATAGTATCCCAATGTTTAACTCTTGAGCCACTCTCTCCCTTACCCAAGGCCCCATGAGACTCGCCTTCAACTAGCCCATCTCTTCCTTATTGTTCCATGACCTATTCCCTAGGGTAATTCTACCTTAAGTAAAGCTTACTCAAGAATAGTGACAGGCTCAAATGTTCTAATGGGCCTCCCCTTTCATTATCCCTCCTTTCACTCCCCTACCCTCTCTGCCTCCACTCCTTCCACTTCCTCTCTCTCTCTCCTCTGCCTCGTCCTATGCCCTTCACCACCATTTTAGCCACACCTCTTACACCCCTGCAACCCGAAGGATGGTCTCGGAGTCACAAGCACCGTAGATGGCTATCTCGGGCAACCCAAACATACAATGGAATTTTGATCAAGCCTCTAAGAGCATGAAAAAGATGCTTACATAGAGATTTGTCTAGGAGGGGAACCCGATGATATGGCAAATCTATCAGGATCTATTTTCCCTGACCAAGGTGAGGATTTGCATTAGAGAGGAGAAGATGGATGAGGACCCACTGTCCATCCATCGAGCTACCCACGATATGTCTGAGAAGCTCCTGGAGGACATGCAAATCTAAGTCTAAAATATTGAAGCCCAAGTGAAAAGCATGTTCCAAGTCAAGCTAATTGGGTTGGTCAAGGATGCCCTCCTACTACATTTCTCAATCTTTGAGAAAGTAGTGGAGACTCAAGTCGAGATTGATGTAATTATACAACAGACTTAGGCCTACATAGGGAGGATCACAAAAATTGATGGGAAGTGATAGAAGCTAAAGGTGGTGATCAATAAGGGAATGTTCCCAGAGCTCAAGCTTATGCCAATCTCAAACTTGGGGTTGTACCAAACATATGCTGGGAACATGAGAGCTGCAATGGAGGAGTGGTTAGCCTTGACCTGCACTACAACAAGACCTTTGGAAGAGGGTGAGAAGAAGATATTGACCTACTTCAAAGAGGTTAATATCTCTAGGTTATTCCACCTGGATGGCACCTTGCTTGACCAAGGAGAATTTTGAGTCTACCTGTGTCAATTTGACTATGTTATGAGGGAGAAACTGGGCAAGGCAAACTAGGAAGGGGCCCAGGCAGTGTTGGACCTATCAACTTAGTGCATAGTGAGCATCAACCAAGCCTTCGGAGTCCAAGCATCAATGGAAGCAACCTTCCAAATCTTTCAGAGACTGTAACTCAAGGCGAGGTAATCTTCAGGGAGCCTCCAATCACCTTGGCCAAGTTGGACAAAGAGTTTGACCTCGTAGTAGCCACATTGGAAGCTGGGAGAACCTAGTCAAAGTAGTTAGGAGTTAGTCTTTCTCAATTGCCTCCTCATGTCAACTAGTGGTCCCCCATAGATCCGTTGCAGGTTTGTAGGGATTGTTTTGGTTCAAATTTAAAAATATGGTTATAACTATAATGAGTGGCCATCATGGCCTGGGATGGGATCCTCATATTTTTTGGAGGTGAGCCCCAATCCTTATCTATTTAAGGAAGAGTTGTATTGTATTATAAGGGTCGACCAAAAATTGCTCAAAAGTGTTGTTGGATTACTACCACGACTTCACTTATGTTTCTTTCACCACTCTAGACTATAAAATCGACTCAGATCAATTATTGTAACAATATTTTACTCTTTTAATGAATACAATCTTTATTTTCTACAAGAGGGTCTCTTCTATGTTTCAATTTTCTTTCATATTCATGTTTAAATGATCGTCAATGCTAGGTTAACTGGATTAGCAATTTGTTGCTTTATGTATGTCGTGGTTATGATGTGCTTAGTTATTATAATCTATGTGTAGGTTCTTTCGTTTCCCCTTCGGTAGTGCTAATAATTTGTGTGCCAAGCTACAAATTTTCGTATGGCATTTGTGTTTTCGACAATAAACCCCTAGCACTCATCGTTAGTAAGAACTTATATTAAAGACATATTTTCGATTCCCTCAAACTCACCCCACTGTATGTTCTTAGAAGTAGAAATCTAGTGAAACTCAATCTACAATGTATAACTATGACATAATCACTTGGTTTAGTGACCAACACACTAAGTTCATTTTAAACTTGGAGGCTTCCCTTCTCTACCTTAACCTTCCCTCTCTTTTGTACTTGTTTAGTAAAATTGAAATACCCTTTCCCCTTGCGTTAAGAAGGAATAAGCCCAACACTCAAATATTCATAACCATCTTTAACTATGTGAAGTACATTAGATAGACTAATTGAATATTTTAATAATATATTTTTTATTTTAAATGAATGCCTTTCAACAAATGACAAGACTTTATTTTAGTGCTTATGGCTAGGGGCATAGGGCCATTGAAAATTTGGAATCGATATGGTTGGGAAACTGAATGCTTGAATGTGACGTTACAAATACATTATTGGTAGAGACGTAAGTAGAGAAAAGCTCTTTTATCACCTTGACAATTTCTCGGGTAGATCCAGGTCGGTCAATGTTTTCCACTTTTGATTTGAGCTATAATACTCCGTTGGGGGAAATTGGTACTCTGAATTTCATTTTTCTATTGAAGACTTGTCCCTCAAACAATCATTTTCTTATCCATTTTAATCAAATACGGTGTCCCACAATCATATCCTTGGTTGTCTTCCAAAAGAGGAAGATTTGTTAATGGACATGAACAATCTCACTATCCATCCTTGCTTTACAACGTAAAGATTATGCTGGTAGAAAAGTCTTGGTAGAGGGAACATCGTCAAAAATCAAATGAATAATTCCACAAAAGTAAAAGGCAAAAGATATATGCATTATGTAAGGAATATCTTCTATTTCCATTAGAAAGCCTTTATATCCTTTGATGATTGTAGGTCAACCTTGTATGGGTACTTTACTGGTTCACTTTGTTCAGCATTCCTATTTCCCCCACAATTGATGGCTTTTAAATTTAGATATAAGCATCACCTGGTGCAAGTATACTGGCCTGTCTTCATACCATAATAAAAAGGTTGAAATTCAAGGGGCACAAAAACTAAACAATATGTACAATGTAAAGTGATAAAGTCCTCTGGTTTCGGCTAGGGGATTCTCAAATGCCTGGGAGGTATTTTGGTCAGGCCTGACCTAAAATATGACCTTTAACTTTATGTTCAAAGGTAAAACCTTGAGCATCTAGCTATTTCTTTTGCCACTTTGTGTTTCAACACGCTCCATTTTGTTTCACACTTCAACAATTGCAGTTGTTGTCACTCTCAAACTCCACTTTGGGATTCTTAAACTTTTTCTTTTACAAATTTAGATAAGCTTAACTTGTGGTTGCTTTCATGCCTATGGTTGGATACCAGAGTAGCATCACACGACTTTGATTTCACTATGGTTATGGTTATTCATTGCGATAATGTTTTGTGGGTTTAATGCTGGCAGAGTGTGTATTCAAAAGGCTTTGTATACATCCCTTGGTTCAGATTCTGACCACTGCTACCTCTTCATTTATTTTTCTATTATAAACATAAACAGTTCGATCATTAGAAGGTATCTTGTTTATGCTCAACTCCTTGTGACAGGCGATCGATCTTCCTTGGTTGACAATTTTTATGGGCTGCTTGTAGGAATCAATACTCTAGTACAGATATCTTAAATACATTTATTTTCAAAAAAAATGAGAGATATCAATCTCAAGGTGCCTATCTTGGATTTGTCACATACCATATTGATCAATGACTCTAGTATCTTCTCTGTGAATTCACCACTGACTAGTCACAGATAGCCTCAATCTAGCTACACCACTATGTTGGGCTCAAAAAAATCTTTATATGAAAAACAAAAGGGCGCCTTACTCCTCTGTATGCCCAAGATATTGTAATTTTTCAATAAAATTCTCCAAGCAAGAAGAAAAAACTTCCATATGACAATCAAATGGATATCACATTTAAAGTCGAAACTGCCCTATGACAGTCAAATGGACATCACATTTAAGGTCGGACATTAATTGTTAATATTTTATGGACATTACAGTCCACCACCACCCCTGCTGCCATTGCAGGTTACACATATCAGCACAATTATAAGTATAATTCACCAATGCCCAAAATTTGAAAACAATTCTAGCCAACCCTGAACATAAGAAATGCATATTCTTGATACACTTTCCAAACTTTACACAAATTGATAGTAAAGTATTTATCTTCCCTTGAGAATGTACCTATAACCAGTATATTTCTTATTTGGTGGCATAATGTGTGCCAATCCTTAAAATGTGGACAAGGTACAGGATACATGGAAGTTTACAGTCTTCCATACATGCATCATATTAGTCAATGTCAATGTAATGGATCCATATGCCTTGTTAATCTGGTAGTGGAATAGGTGTGGTGGCTCTGATATATTTTATGATAAATACTCTTAATGGTGTCTTCATGTAATGTCAAGAGATGTTTTGAATTTTTCTGTGAAAAAAAACATTTTATGTAAATTCAACACAAAAAGCAGATCAATCAAACCAAAATATCAGCCGAGTTCCTACTTAACATCCCGAATTTTCATGTTTCAGGTGGCTGTCAATCCAGAATCAATGAACAACTCTTGGAAATTTCAAGTTTTTTTAGTACACCGACTCAAGTGCATCACAATTCACTTATATGATGAGCGATTCCCAACAGTTTGTATTTATCCCATAAACTATCATGTCGCGAAAGAAATATATGACTTCTATTTAGTGAAGAGAGAAATATATGGGGTTCTTATTGCATATGATGATTCTATAGCAATTCTTTACATAGGATTGCATGTACATGATGGAAGTTACATTCAGAAAGATGCAGGATCTCTCTTAATAGTTTAACAACTCAAATTCCAGATATTATCAAGAAACCATAAATTATCACTCCTGTTTCAGGTTCAAGAAACTAGGATTTACTAACTAATATCAGCGATAGAAGCCAGCGATTTCTTGCCTAAGCCACTACAAGAAACCTCATCCCTTACACCCATAACCATGAAATCAAATTCTTTATGTTTGGCGTCACCGTGAACTTTAGAGCACAATTCTTCAGTCGCCTGGGAAAATTCGTTAAAGCTTTCCAGATGAGCTAAAATGCTAGTCACTATGACAAACCTCATCTGTTCCACTCATAACCATTCAGATCAAACTCCCTGCAATTGGAAGCTATACTTGTGTCACCGTTAGCATTCAAGTCCAATTCTTCAGTCAGCTTAGAGAGTTTGTTATAGCTTGCTGAAGCGCTTCCGTCTTCATCCCTATGGAGCCCCATCATCTCACCCATTTGACAGATTTCTTGCAGGGACAGGCTTCTACACATTACGGAACTTTTGGTTGCATGTTCTCCTAAACTTGATCCACTCACTTCCCTTTCTTTTCTCCTTGCCTCAGACATACCAAAGCCTTTTTCTTCTACTTTTAACCTAAAGCTTGTAGACCTCTCCCTGAAAATCTCTTTTGTTGGAATTGAATTTCTTTCCGAAACTTTTGGATTAGATGAAGAAGATGAAATTTTCTCATCGTCTTTCATATTTTCTTCCCAAGTCAAGTGTGTGGCATTGAATTCTTCAAAACTGGCATCTCCTCTGGCCTCATTTTGCCAAAAAGGTGTACTTTTATCCTCAAACCGCCTGGACCTTTTCTTACAAGCATTCTGTATTTTCTGATCAAAGTTCTTCTCAGAACTCTCATTTGATGTCAAGCAGCTCTCTGTTGAACAATCTGCAACTTGAGACTGCTGATGAAGGCTATTCACAGCCTGCACTAAATGTTGCTGCTGTTCACAAAATCCTTGCATTTCAGGCAAACTTGAGAAAGCAGAGTTTAGGCATTCATGGGACACCTTTGAAGCCAATTCTGAGAGCTCTGCACGGGCAGCTTCTAGTCCAACTGAACCCAAGTTATGACCAGCAAGAGTTTCCCTGGCCTTCTCCAGCACAGATTGTAAGTATTTACCCTGGGCTTCAATGCGGAGCTGCAAATGACGCTGCACCTGTTTCAACCAAATCACAATAAGGAAAGAAAAGTATACTGAGATTTCCAATATTAAACTCCTGTGCTGGTTTTCTTAATTTTCACATATAGAGAACTATTGATATAGAAGTTCACAATTTTTGTACAGATTAATCTCAGTTCTAAACCCAAATTTCATAAACCCTCACTTTTCATTTGAATATCAATAAAGCTAGTATATCACGAAATTGCAGTAGAAACAGTCTGAAAAGAAATTTCAGGGTGAGACTTTATTGGAATGTAGAAACACGAAGAAGAATAATATGGGTGTAGATTTTTCTAGCCTATTTAATCTGAAGTATCTGATACTGCAAGGTCGAGGTAAAAAGGCCTATGAAGTTTGTGGACTGAGCCAGGCACAGATTACCGACCAATATTTATGAAGTCAATCCCACAATCACATTCAGATAGGACTGAGATTGTGAAACAAGGCCCTCAAATAACTCGAGCTTTTTTGGGTTAGTGTGGTTTCCTTTCTTTAACTTTCTCAGTTAATGATTTTATCATATTACCATGTGAAGGATCCAAAAAATTTAGACTTGTAATCTCACCTCTAGCTGTTCATGCAGTCTCCTCTGAACCTCAATCTGCATCTGAAGAGCCTCGTTAATCTGCAAACCACTGCAATACAAGTGAAGTATATTAGATACGGCATCCAAATATTATCAAGCTAAAGAAGAGAGCCATCTAAGCTTAACTCTTACTCTGTCATGTTAGCTCCCATCATGTTTGAAGCAATAGTGCTGGCACCTTGAATTTCAGATGTCCTACAAGCTGCTGCAGAGCAACCTACAACAGATGCTCCATGAGAATTTGCTGCCAGGAAACCTCAAATAATGCCGACCCCATCCCGTATAATGGTGTTTCTGTGTTTTGTACAAACAAGAGGAGTGGAGGAACAGAGAAGAAAGAAGAAAATTCACCGTCCTTATGATAGTCAAGTTTAAATGTGGAGATGCTTACCAAGCCTGTATTTCTGCAATCAAAGAAAAAGAATCAATATTAGTTACCGGTCTATAGAAAATCTAATTTGAAACACTTTAATAATTACATTATATTAGAAACAGTTGCAAGAAATGAACTATATTCATTCCTACGCATCATGATATAAAGTGTACATGAATCAATATTATGAAAATTAGGCCAAGTATTTCCACTGCATATATACTACCCAAAATCCTGCTTATACCTGGAGATGACTCTTTAGGTGGTAAAGAGTAAGTCCTTTGACACCCATAACTCTCATCACAGACTTTGGTGTCGCCTCTACAAACAACAATAAAACTTCAATATGCAAACGCTTGACAGCTAGAGAGGAATTTACCACAAGATCAGTCTAAGTTTCAGCATTGTACATAATCAGTCATTGCATTCTGAGCCAGGGGTAATTCCCTCAATGCATTCCCTATAGGTTACAAGCTAACTAAATCAGTCTTGTAGAAATTTGAACAATTTTGCAAGATGACTAGATATGGATACTCACTGTCTGGACCTCCAAGCTGAGAGACCGCATCTACGAACCGTTCATGGAGCTCAGGAGTCCATTTCAGCCTTGGCTTAGGATCTGTGGACAGAACCAATCCCATTTCTCCAGGAACAGTGGCTCCTTGCAATAGTATGGGTCTCTCAGGGTGAGAAGACATGGATGTATTTGAGGAGATGGGATTCTTAACCTGATACATCTTCTGTTATAAAGCCCAGTCAATGCCAAGTCAAAAATAAAAATAAAAAAATCCACTAAACTTTAAAATCAAGAGCAACTAAATGTACAAAAATTGTACCATAAACAGATTAGATATAAATATGTATTGGGTGCCATTGTAAAAGGGAAAAAAATACCTCTGTTTCCCAAAGGCCACTGTTTTTCTGGTTCAAAATTCAGATGGCCTGATGGGAATTGGTTTTCATGAGAGCTTGTTCAGCAGGGGCGCTATGTGAAAACCAAGAGACCAGGAAATTCTGCAATCTTTTGACACAACTACACATGTAATAGAAAAAATTCAATCTTGCTTCTATATCCAGACTCACAAATTCTATACTTATTGGCAGTAAAATGTAGGGCATATATCCACAAATCAGTATATGAATATCCACATTTCCTATACATAGGCTTCCTAGATACAGAAATTGGGTGTACTTCAATCCCCAAGGACAAATTCCTTCAATGAAATTTAAGAGTCCTATAACTCCATTGGATTGCTGCCAATTACCCAACACACTCATATAAGGCAATGAAAGAGCATCTTAAGGGGAATAAAGGAGGAGTTGAACTCAATCCAATCTTTTTAGAGACTGATAAAGATAGCATGCTTCCCTCTTCCAGCTGCTTTTGGTATCTCTGGCACCCCCACCACTCTTCAGCCGTATTCTCTTTCACTCATTATTCTTCCAGGTGCCAACGCCCAACCCCACCAACCTCACACCCACCCCGCCCCCCCCCCCCCCCCCCCCCACCATTTGAAAAAAGAATAATGCAATTCTACTTTCACTTGTTTCAGATTAACCCACATCATATGCTCCATAAACAGCAAAATCCCATGGGAACCCAAAAAGCATATATAAGTGCCCAAAACAAGAATATGTGACTACAGAAAAGCTTGTGAAAGAAATAGGCTGTGTGAAACAGCAAAATCCCACTTATAAAAAATAAAATAAAGTGGGAGCCAAAATTGGGAAAAGGATAATGTTGATAGAGATTGGATTATTGCAAAGGAAAAAAAAGGTTCATTCGTTGCCCATCGACTTGTATGGGAAGCAGATTTGAAAAAATATGCCATTCCAATGAGTTTAAAACAAAAGCATATTCCTGTCTTTCGTCCATGCATTACCACACATCAAAAGTTTTTCCATCAATTATGGGGTTCAGCCCATATGTCCCAATGCCTTAGTCACTCGTTCATAGTAATTATTGTCTAGTTGCACAAAACTGTAGGCTCCTTTGGCTGGAAAAGGAAAAGGAAAGGAAGTGGCTTTTTTTTTCAAAGGTTCATGATTTCATTTCAGACATTTTGTTTGGGTTTGTATTTTTATTATGTAAGGTTGTACTGAGGCATTTGACTATGTTTCAAATATAAGATATACATATTCAATCTCTGGAATAGTTCTTCACCATTATGTGGATTCAAATAGAAAAAATACAATAAACTTAATTGATTTTCAGTAAAACAAATTTTGATCTTATCTGCAATGGTTTCAATTTAGGCAAGCTTGTCCCCATTTGAATAGCCAAAGAGGATAAGGTGAGAGTAAAGGTGCTAGGCAACTTCTAGAGCATAGGTACACCTTAATCTTGAGGGATGGCGACGTTATGCTTATGGAATGTAATGTGTTTGGGATTGCATAAAGAACAAGACAGAAACATAGTGGTATCCCTAAAAGGCACCTTATCATTTTCTATAGGTCCTGTTTCATGTATTCCTTGGCGGGTGTTGTTAAGACATTTCAAGGTTGTTTTGCAGCCAAATTAGTTGCATGTGTTGTGTTCTTACTGTAAAGATTTATATATATATATATATATATATATATATATATTGAAAATGATGAGAGAGATTAATTTTATGGTGTTTATCTTTGTTATATATTAATCAATGCTTTTATTATTTTTTGGCGAAATTTTTTTTGATTAGTGAAAAATGATTTTAATTTAGGTGTATTATTAGTTTTTTTAAAAAAAAAATCATATATATATATATATATATATATATATATATATATATATATATATTTTTTTTTTTTTTTTGATAAAAACGTCTCCACTAGGTCTGAGTACTGGTGTACCTACCAATGGTAGAATATGTTTTTTGTTCACGTGTGCTCTATTGATGAAACATATTGGTGTGTATAAATATTAAAGTGCACAAGTAGTGGTGCATGTAATATCTAATACTTTTCAATATTTACTCTATAAAATTAAAAGTCACCAATCACATCTTGACAAGTAAGATTCAAGTATCGATACTCTAATACACAACTATTGGTACTCCAAAGGTTAAATTTTGGTCATAAGTTTAAAAAATGTATTTTATGACCTCCCGTGATAAAATCAGTTATATCGTAAAATGTATAATGAATTAAACCTTGAAACTTTAGTTATAAGTAATTAAGACAACATATTAAAATGGATAAACATCACTATTGACACCTTAAGATGATATATTTTTTAATTTACTTCTCTAAATAAAAGAAAAATTTCTATATAGTAATTAAATAGATATCAATTTTAAAATTGAATCTAATTTAAAATGGACAATTAATTTTTAACATCTAATACATATTATAGTCTACCCCCACCTATAGTCTCCTATTATAAAATGATTCAACATTTAAAATAAAAATAAAATAAAAATCAGGAAAAAATGAGATGAAAAAAGTTATATAATTATGTTGAGAGGTGTTTTACGATAGCAGCAGAGGGGTGGTAGTACATGTGTTCACTTTTTATTCTAAATTTAAATTTGACATTCATTTGATTGTCACTTAGAATTTTTATTTTTTCTCTTGGAAAAGTAATGAAGTTATTAATAATTGAAAAGTCCAATATAAGAGCTTTGAAATTGATATCTCTCAGTGTTTTTTTAGTAGATGTATTTAAGATATCTATGCTATTATACATTTAACCATAGACAAGCTTCAGCGTAACTCAAGAAAGCCTTGGTGCTGCCTCTGCACCCAATCAAAGTATATAACCAATAAAATAGTGCTTAAATTCATATATTGTATATTTCATTTTTTCATTTAAATCAATATAATATTAAAATGTAATTTAAATAAATGAGTTACAGATTAATTAGGAACATAATTTGTGTAAATATAATAAATATGACAAGTAATACTTAATATTTTCAAAATTATTAGGATGACAAATATACAGAGTTTAGAAGTATATTTTGAATAAATTGGTATGAAAGATCTATTGCTTGAATTTAATCGTGAAAACATACATCTAAAAATGTCAGCGACCTCCCTTGAAAATATGGATTTGATCAAGAATAAGTGATATGAATGTTGTTGCATTGGGTCAGGGATTGAGAGCACCACCACTTCTAGTTAAGTGATAGACAACTCTAAAATGAATTGATGACTACATTCACCTACTCTCTTTTGTTCATTTCTAATTTTGATTTACACATTGCAACCCCTATGTAGCTACAAAATAGATTTCTTTTCTTTCCATAGAATGACTCTAGTGGACTTATAATATTTGGACGCTTAAGGAGAATAAAGTGAATTTAGGAGTCTATGTTAGAGCAAGCAAATAATATAACTATCTTTTTATTTTTCAATCCCTTGCATATTGGAATCTATGATATAGAAAATAGTGATTTTTATAATGAAAATAACTTCAAAAGTATAACTTGCATAACATAGATAAAACCCTAGTTATGCACCAAAAGTGCTCCACAATAAAATGCTACTTTTAAATAATGATAATTGCTCTAATGAGTGCTTGATCTCTCATGCTCTCATAATCTCGTTGTGTATGAATATAAGCTCATGTGAATTCTTGATAACCTCTTGTAAATACTTAGCGCCAAATGAATTATAATGCTTATGTACTTATAGATGATTGAATTCAAATTATGGCCATATTGACATGCAAATTGACATCAAATGACTAGTGTTAGATCTTGCCTCGTTATAACTCAATTTAAAACTCATATAATATTTTATGATAGCATAATAATGTGATTTTGATGTATATGTTGGCTACAATTTAGTGGA